>JAWZYT010000115.1:0-27500 GCA_034508575.1 Petrolisthes manimaculis | reverse complement strand
TCGCGGTGTTGTGTTCGTAAAGGAGATGGATTTATGTTTTGTGTGATGTGGGGAAGTCAATCTAAAATACATGATGAATTAATTAACAATAACAAGACTCATTATTTCAACACAAATAACGCTATATATTATGTTGTTGTGACGTCATGTATATACAGTATGTTGAAAGGAATGAAGGATTGAAGGAAGGAAAAAAGAAAGGAGGGAAATAGATATGAAGGAAAGAAGGAAAAAAGGTATATATGATAACTCGTGTCTTTTTAAAACAAGGAAAAAGAAAGGAAAGAAGAAGGAAGAAAGGAAGGAACTCGTGTCTTTTCACAACAATATTATTAAACACTTAATTATGAAATAGTTATTATGTGGCATGGATACAGACGGTGAAATTTGATGGGATACAAAAACTAGATATCACTGCCTACCCGTATATAGGCAATAGACCTTGTGTGTGTGTGTGTAAGAGAGAGAGAGAGAGAGAGAGAGAGAGAGAGAGAGAGAGAGAGAGAGAGAGAGAGAGAAAGAGAGAGAGAGAGGTCCCTTGCAATCTATCCCAATCCAGAAAAATAAAAATAAAATAAAAAAAAAGTGAGAAAAAAGGTATACAGGTTTTGCAGGTAAAGCCTTTCTATAGTAGTGGGTCTTGGGTAATTAATGATCCTCTCGTAATCAGTATACAGTATAGTTATAACTCTATAAAGCTATCCAGTAAGGCTAAACGTAAAGGTAAACTAACTATAACACACAGATAGTATATAATTCATTATGGATAGTAGTCACTCGTTTGGATATTATTGAGATGGGTTTATTTGTGGGTAAATTATAATATTTTTGTGGGTAGATTATAATATTTTTGTTGGTAGATTATAATATTTTTGTGGGTAGATTATGATATTTTGTGATGTAGTAATGGTTCATGGGTTATTTATTCAATGCAGGCGGATGAGGTGGAGGAAATAATAGGTGGAGAGTGGAGAAAGAGAAAGGGGGACAAGTATATATATAAGTATTGGAAAGGAGAGGTCAGAGGTGGAAGGAGGCGAGGACAAGAGATGGAGAGGAGAGGTGGAAAGGGAAGGTGGGGTGGAGAGGTGGGGTGGAGAGGTGGAAAGGAGAGGTGGAAAGGGAAGGTGGAGTTGAGAGGTAGTGTAGTGGGAGACGGAGAGGAGAGGTGATAGTGTAGAAGAGTGAAGTAAAGTGGAAAAAAAAGATTGAAAACGAAAATAGAGAGGAGAGGTGGAAGGGAGAAATGAAAAAAAAAAAGATGGAGAGGATCAGAGGAGAGATGGTAAGGGGAAGAGGAAGGGTAAGGGGAAGGGTAAGGGGAAGCACTGAAAACAGAATAAATAACGTTATTCATAAGGTAACGTAGCTTACACATACACAGGGGTTCATTCCTATATAGTGAAATGCGAAGGTCCCATGCATGCAACAACTTACTCCCTACTCATGTGTATAATATAATATGTATGTAACCTTCACATATATACAACACGAAATATTTTCACTCACCCAACGAGACTAGTGACATTTAAGGGGAGTATGTTTTTGTTGTTGTTGTTGTTGTTGTTGTTGTTGTTGTTGTTGAAATGCAGGGACTCAATAGGGTTTGGGAACCTCCTATATATATTTCTGAACAGTATCTTACAACATTACAGTATTGTCGAGTTTGTGTAGAGATATTGATTCCTCCAAACTATAGATTATTATATTATATACCAAGAAACAGACCACTTCAATGCATATCGACTTCGTATTGGTCATTAATTAAGGTGATGTAATAATGTACACACAGTAGAGGGACAGAGTGTTTGTATCTGAGTGTAAGTGGGTAGTGTGTTTATCTGTGTGTATGTGGGTAGTGTGTGTGTACGTGTGAGTGGGTAGTGTGTTTATCTGTGTGTATGTGGGTAGTCTGTGTGTACGTGTGAGTGGGTAGTGTGTTTATCTGTGTGAATGTGGGTAGTGTGTGTGTATGTGTAAGTGGGTAGTGTGTTAATCTGTGTGTACGTGGGTAGTGTGTGTATCTGGGTGTATGTGGGTAGTGTGTTTATCTGTGTGTATGTGGGTAGTGTGTGTGTATGTGTGAGTGGGTAGTGTGTTTATCTATGTGTATGTGGGTAGTGTGTGTGTACGTGTGAGTGGGTAGTGTGTTTATCTGTGTGTATGTGGGTAGTCTGTGTGTACGTGTGAGTGGGTAGTGTGTTTATCTGTGTGTATGTGGGTAGTCTGTGTGTACGTGTGAGTGGGTAGTGTGTTTACCTGTGTGAATGTGGGTAGTGTGTGTGTATGTGTAAGTGGGTAGTGTGTTTATCTGTGTATATGTGGGTAGTGTGTGTGTACGTGTGAGTTAGGGTGCATCTATGTGAGTGTAAGGTTTAAAGAATTCTTTCAACCTTGTGTGAGTGCTGTGTGGCGTGTGACTCGTCTCCTGATGCAGAGTGACAGAGTGTGTTACTGTGTTTATCTGGGTGTATGTGGGTAGTGTGTTAATCTGGGTGTAAGTGGGTAGTGTGTTAATCTGGGTGTAAGTGGGTAGTGTGTGTAACTGGGTGTATGTGGGTAGTGTGTGTAAGTGTGTGTATGTGGGTAGTGTGTAATCTGGGTGTAAGTGGGTAGTGTGTGTATCTGGGTGTATGTGTGTAGTGTGTGTATCTGGGTGTATGTGGGTAGTGTGTATAACTGGGTGTTAGTGGGTAGTGTGTTTATCTGGGTGTTAGTGGGTAGTGTGTGTTTCTGGGTGTATGTGGGTGTGTGTGTGTACGTGTGTGTTGGGGTGGTACAAGGTAAATATAGCTATATTTACCTTGGGGTGGTATCTATGAGTGAGTGTTGTGTGGAGTTTGGTGGTTCGTCTCCAGGCTGATGCAGAGAACCTTAAGGGGAGGCTATAGTTCTGACATTTTTGGAGATAATCATTCCTTTAGACTATTCCAGGCAACAAGATACCATTATTTTTCTTCATCTGGGTCTGTTTCCTGGCATACTTTGGAGGATTCAAGGTGCTCCAATCCATCAAAAGTATACTCTCCCCTTTTATACTGATCCTATCCAAGTGTATAGAGAGGCTTGAAGATGCATTGGGGTTTTGGTTCAATTCGGATGATTACTTGGGGGAGAGAGGGCTACTATACTCTGTTCAAAATTTGTGTTCCACTATAGCTACTATCTATCTAGCTATTTCTATCTGTCTATCTATCGCTATTTCTATCTAGCTATTTCTATCTATCTAACTATTTCTATTTATATATCTATCTATCGCTCTATCTATCTATATCTATTTCTATCTATCTAAGCATAAGAGGCCAGCGGAACACAAGTTTTAAACAGACTATAGGAGGGATCGAGGGATACTAGGGGTGGGTAAATACTATATAGGGGGTAGGTGAGGAAAGTGAGGATGCTAGTAAGGGGGGCCAACCACTAGCTAGGAAGGAAGGGGGTATAGCTACACACATACAACACCACACACCTGCCAGGTCTAATAAGAGAGGTCTACTAGTCTGGTTCTAGGAGCGAGTGACCTTAACCAGTTTTTGTACATACGAGAGAGATAGAGAGAGAGATTGTGTGTATGTGTGTGTGTGAAAATGGGAAGAACATGGCAAGAGAGAGAGAGAGAGAGAGAGAGAGAGAGAGAGAGAGAGAGAGAGAGTGAGAGAAAGAGAATTAATGAATGAAAAGGTGAAGAATGAAGGTGAGAGAGAGAGAGAGAGAGAGAATGAATGATTGAATGAAAAGGTGAAGAATGAAGGCACGAGGGAGAGTGAGAGAGAGAGAGAATGAATGAATGAATGAAAATAGGAAGAACATGGCAAGAGAGAGAGAAAGAGAGAGAGAGGGGGGGGGGGCAGGAAGGAGGTCAGGAAAGGTTACTGGTCATAGTCACCGAGGATATAATATTATACCTTACTGACACAACCCTCCCTCCCTCCTGTCCATTATTAGGCTATACCCAACCCAGACAGTCTGCCTCCATGGTCTCTGGGGATCCTTTTTGGCGAGGTTACGTAAACAAAACAAAAAAAATCAAAATATATAATTATATAGTCCAGCAGCAGGGAAGCGTAGACAAACCTTAGAAAAGAAAAAAATAGAGAGTTGAAACCAGGTATAATAATGAGATACATAATAATGATAATAAGAAAAAAGTTTAAAATAAGGCAAATGGGCTCTTCGTTTTAGTTTCTGGGGGTAATTAATTGGAGCTATTTATAGACTATCAGTTATTGTATTGTGTGTTTATTTGAGGGCGTGTTTGGTGATAGACTAATCACTATGCCAGGAAATTTTCATTAAAGTATTATAATATAATATGTTCTACATTATACATGTATCATTATACAATTAAAAGAGAAAGGGAGGATATTATTAAACTATTTTCAAGAAACGTTCTCTTCGTCGCTTAATTATTATTTATGATATCACATTTGATGTGAATTAAAATTTATATTTTTTTTTTATTAGTGTCGGACTGCTGTCAGTTTATTATTTTTGTCTTGTGAGGCTGTGAGCGGCTTGTGGGTGGAATATATTACTATTAAGTGGACATATAGAACACATTGTTGATTGCAAACTATCTACAACTTGGTCCAACTTGGTATAAAGAAAGAAAGCCAATTGTTACAAAGATGAAGGATTGTACCAGCAGCAGTAAACTAAGCATCTTCCATGCTAGCCTACTGTGTCAGCGTTACCGTACTACCGTCCATAGGTGCAGCAGGTTATGGCGTCCAACATTTGATGAAGGTGTGTAGGAGAAAGTGTTGTGAGTTGTGAGTGAATGGAGGGAACAGGTAAATGGTGAAAGACTGTAGAAATGACTGCTGGGCTTAAAAGTTAACTATTACATATTGTTGGACATAAAACACTAAGTTAGTATAGGCCTACCTATAAGAGGTCATTAATGTTATAACGCATTTGCGAGGCAAATGGAATGGTATATTTATAGAAAAGGTGTTTGTAATAGTGAAATATAAACACTGGTAATAGTAAACATTTTGAAATCCATTTGTGGCAATTTATAAAAATATTGGTATTATTACAGAATAACTGGGTCTGGGTTTTTGGCTAGGATTCAGTGTTGCCAACCGTAGGGTAATCGCCCTATATGTAGGGCATTTCGACCTCAAATCCTTGTCTGTAGGGCGTAGGGTAATTTTACAGAATCATAACGAAACGTAGGGCGTTACAACATTTTGGTATAAGTGATAACATATTTTGTAACATAAAAAATAAAACACTTAAAGTACACATCTTAAAGTACAGACGTACGATGTATCAGTAATTATTGCGGGGAAGATTTTACAAAATACATCTAACTCGGCCATCACTCCGTTCACCAACTTCCATATTAAATCCGCTGGCGTTCACACGCAACCCTTCAGTTAGTTACCTCGGTTCCCGGGGTAACTAACTGAAGGGTTGCGTGTGAACGCCAGCGGATTTAATATGGAAGTTGGTGAACGGAGTGATGGCCGAGTTAGATGTATTTTGTAAAATCTTCCCCGCAATAATTACTGATACATCGTACGTCTGTACTTTAAGATGTGTACTTTAAGTGTTTTATTTTTTATGTTACAAAATATGTTATCACTTATACCAAAATGTTGTAACGTCCTACGTTTCGTTATGATTCTGTAAGATTACCCTACGCCCTACAGACAAGGATTTGAGGTCGAAATGCCCTACATATAGGGCGATTACCCTACGGTTGGCAACACTGGTGTAGGGTAGACAGGTCATTCGGATATTCGAGGAGGATTATGAAAAGTAGTAAACTAGTAATGTAAAGTTGGAGGTGAGAAAGGGACCGAGGAACAGCAATGGAGATGTGATTTGGGTTTGAAGGCAGCAGTAGGCCTATATAGAGTGGATGAAATATTAAAGATTAACATTATTTACTAAGGTGGTTTGAATATTGGAGAGAATACTGTACAAGAAGGGGAGTTTGTTTAAAATGTATATGGGAGTGACATTGAGAGACTGGAGAGAATGCAAGATGTAGTGTGTGTATGAGAGAGACATTAAGGGACCTAGTGTGAGAGAGGGACCATCAATTATATGAAAGAGTATATGAGGGAGAAGAATGTGTGTAGCAGGTGAGGACTTGATCTAGTAAAGAGGGAGTGGCAGAACAGGAAAAACTGGTGACTTCTGCCATGGCCATCCCCTTGAGCAGAGTTCTTAGAGGGTGCAAGGCATCACAACTATATATAGATAAATAGCAAATAAGATTGACAGTGAGTATCACATTGAGGTTGCATTAAATTTATTTCCTCAGGTGCAGTATGATGTGTCCCCAGGCTTTCACTTGGAGAAGATATGGTCATCCCAGGTGTATTAACTTGTTGGTGGGATTTGTGTAAATTGCGTTTCAGAGACATACTCAGCTCTGCTCACAATTAGGCCTACAGTACTTATACCAATCCCTATCTCAGTTCATGTTTTAATTACCATACCATATACTGTACTCGTACATTCTCTCTCAAAAGTTAAATACATGGAAGTACTGTATTGTACACATGTAATGGAATAATCTAAAACCAATACATGTACTGTACAGTATACAGTAGCATTTAGAAAAGGTTAGACTTCTTGCCTTAGTATTGTTATCAGTCCAACATTGTATTTAGCTCATGTACTGTAGCCACTCTTTATATGATATTTCTGTTGTAAGTTGCCAACCATACAGTATTTCTATATCTCTGCATATGTCCATATGAATTTATGTCTGTCGGTTATACAGTACTGAATTATTATCTCTTCATATATTCTTTCCTTTTGATTTCTGTTCTTATATGTTTTTTGTCTTTTGTGTTATCAGTCTGTTAAAAATTTATCTGTGACATGAGGCTGTTTAGTTTATCAAGGATATTTGAATTTGAATATTAAGTCATTATATAACCAGACAGCTTCTGGATGTACAGTATAAGCCCTTATATAAATCACCCTTCTCTTTCCCCCCTTGCTCCAAATTCTAATCTCGCTTTCCCTTTTTACATGGCAGGATCCAAAGGGCAACATCATTAAGCGCTGGGTATCCAGGACTCCTCAGATAGGTGAGTCTATTTTAGTCCCTGTTAACTTCTAATCTTTGTATAAATATCAGTATTTTTAAAACCATATCCCTAACCACATAATGTAGGGTAGAAGTTATGTCCTGTAACTAAAAATATGGCTCCTAAAGCTTTTAGGCACACGTTTGTTTCTATCATATTTTACTATGTCATTTTTTGGACAATGTATTGTTGTATTCTGTATAGGCTATGTACTTTATACCTACTGTATAGGCCTATGCCATCTTTAATTGTCATAAAAATACTGTACAGTACAGTAGGCTACAGGGCCTACTGTACCTCTGCTGCTCTCTCAGCTTCTCTCGTCTTTCTTATCTCTCCATCATATTACTGTACAGGTATTTGCATTAAACTCCCACATCATTATTGGCTGCTGTTTTCTTTACTCTGCCTCTTTTCTCTTTCTTAGTACAGTAATTTGTATTCAACCATTTATCTTCCTCTCTCTTTTTCTCTCTCTTAGCCTGACTACCTGAATTATTATGTAAAGCTGATATTTTGTGTGTCCTTGTCTATTAATTTGTGTTTGTGTATTTACATGTTTTGGTAAACACATGAATTATCTTGTCCTGTACTACGTGTGTACAAATATGGTGTGTTTACTCCATTAACCTCTTTGTTTCCTTATCATGTTGAAGGAATTTATATTTTGATGTTGGTTAACTCTGCGGCCCATGCATTGTTATTTGTATTTTCAAGGCGAGTATATTGATACATTTTATGACAGATGGAAACTGAACATTCATGCGCATAGGAATTTGCAATTATTCACCCACCAAAACCTGTTCTCACTTTTGTTAAACCTGGTCGCTCTCAACTCACCTCAGGTCAGTAGCAGGGTATGGAAAAGTTCAACAGAAATCAGTTGCTCTTAATTGTAACACCATGCAGCATGGAATAGTTACAACCCACCATAGCTCAATGTACTGTAGTTCAAGTTATTCTATAAATGGCAAGTAGTGCTGGACAACCGAACATTATTATTGTTTACATCACACCACACTAATAAAGTGCTCCTTTGAATATTTATTTTGCACTTAGTTCTGTAGTTTATGTGACTCTATGTAGAGACTATACTGTACATCCATCCTGGGCAGGTGTTGTGTCTGTGGCCTTCACTATGCCTGACTTACCAAGCCATGGGTGGTGGAAGATCAGGGTGTGGGCGAGAGGGCAGGAAGAGGAAAAGAAGTTCTATGTCCACAAGATATATGAACCACTGTTTGAGGTAAGTGAATCAGTAGAGTGTCAGATTTCTTAGGAGAGAAAAAGTGGGAATGTAATCTGCATGAAATTATTGAATGCCATTTGAGGAAGTAATTATGTTAACAGTATTTTGCTATTGCCTCTTTTAGTTGAAAAGAGCTTTCTTTTCAACCTTCTAATCCACTTTATGAGTTACCTTCACCATCTTCCAGTCCAGTTGATTAGCAATTTTTATCACTACATTAATTCAACAGCAACTTTCCATGCAATAATTACAGTTTTGCAGAAGCAAACTGAGTGTATTATACTAGGCTAATTAGATTAAACAGTATAGCTCCTTTTTCCATACAGGTATTCATAGACATGCCTTTTTATGGGCTGCCTGATGATGAAGCCATTGAAGGCACCATCACTGGGAGCTTTATGAACGACAAGCCTGTGTATGGCAATGCAACCATCACACTCTATGTCAAACAACCCTGGACACTCCCAGACTCAGAGTTCAAGCGTGTTGATTCTCAGTACTTCCCTTATGTGAGTTCCAGCCAGCCTTGTTTTTCGGTGTTAATATTTGTCCCTTATTGACCTGATTTGTTTATACAGTTATGCATTTTCTGTGCAGTATTACCAATGTTTGTTTTTTTCTATGATATGCAAGTATACAGACTGCATGTAGGCCTACATGTATTTAGGTGGGATATTTCTTGGTACAGTTTGGAATTTGGATGAATCAATAGCCTTCACATATCTGATGATTTATCCAGATTTCTGTTAATTCATTGCCATACAGACAAAGTGAACTAATAGGCCTGTGTTAAATGACAATTATGTTAGTCCAATATCGATAGCCTATTGTGCATAGGCTACTGCAGCTACTTGTGTACATCCAGGCACCACATCTAACACACCCGTCCACTGGAAGCAATTATCACAGTCATTCCTCACAGTCATGCACTTCAACTACCGTACCACAACAACCATCCACAACAGCAACTACCACAACAATTATCCACAACAGCCACTACCACAAAAACAACAACCATCCATCTTAATTACCACCATTCCAATCTGACGCAGGTAGACATGGAAGAGGATTTTTCCTTCCCAATGGAGTCCCTGGCACCCTTTGTTAATCGCGTTGAAAAGGCTGAAGTCAAGGTGGATCTGGTGTTCTATGACTTCTACACATGGATCAAGGGAGAGGGACATTCAAGGTAGGTGAAATTTTTTTTAAATGATAATCAAGAAGTGTTAAGGATTAATAGACTTCAATAATCTCGTATACGTTTTAGCTTATATTTATGTTATAGTATCCATTCTCATAATAAAGATTCACATGACTTATACATCTTTCAATTTTGTCTTGATCAGGGTTTATAGATTAATTCTGTGTACTGTACCAATAATGTTTGTACAGTATATTGTACTGTAAATAATTATAACCTCATCTTACTCAGGATGCGAATTCTACCAAACCAAGTGGAGGTAGAAGTGGTCGGGACAGGCCCCTTCGTCTTCCGTCCTGGGATGCCTTTTAGTGGTACTGTGAGTTATCAGAGTCTCTCCCTTTTTCTCCTTTTGATTTAGGTTCTCTTTTTCTTTTCTTATCTTAACACTGTCTTTTGCTTCTATCCCATTTTATGCTTTATAACCCTGACAGTCTACAGGAATCTGGCAACTTTTACAAGGACAGGTAAATGCAAATACTGTACTATAAAGATGTCTAAAGTTTAACATGGTACAAATAATTCTGTATGATCCCCTATAGGTGGCAGTAAAGCACAATGATGGTGAGCCATTGGACAAGGATCTTTTGGCTTCATCAACTCTTATCATCACTCCCTCCGTCACTGGCTCTACATCTTCAGCCCCCATCCCAAGGGTAACCAAACCAATTTGTCCTTAGTTACTTATGTTTAGAAAAAGTATGCTATTTTCATTTTTCATCTCACTAAATTTTTTGGTGTTCGTATCTCATAATGTTGATGCAGAACCAGACATTAAAAATTCCTAAGAACATGACTTACCCAAACTACTGGATATTTTAAATTGTCTGTATTTAGTTTGGGTATTATCTAGTAAGATATTTCTCATATACTGTACATCGCAGGGCATCAGAGTGACATATAAAACTGTTTAGTGTCAGCCAGATAAATAACTTGAGCCACCTTGTTCATCCACAGATAATTGTTCCCTCACTCACTGATAAAACATCAACGAAGGAAGAAGCTCTCTACACCCTGAGGGAGGCACAGACCAGTGGCTTCTATATCCCCAGAACAACAGGGAAGCCAGAAGGGGAAAGGGAAGATGAGAAGTATGAAGGGCATGAAGCATTTGAGTGGTTTAATGAGATTATAGTGGCAGAGAGAGAACTGAAGGATCTAATGGAGGATTATGCACAGAACCAGTATTTTGCTGAGTACCGTGAGACTGGAATATTCAGGTGAGTTTCATTAGGATTGAATTTTGCCCAGAATAGTATAATAATATAAGAGATGTAAGTGACTCACACAAGAGTAATATTATGCTGAGTATTTTCTTACTGGAATACAGAATTCAGGTGAATGAGATAAAGTTACAATATCTAGGCACATATGGCTGCATGATATAATTAGATAGGCCAAATAATCAGTGGTTTACTGTACTGAGAATCACAAAGAATACATGGCTGGGTCAGGTAACTATCATTGTACTGTACTGTATTGAGGTTTATTATGTTATAGGGCTTTCCAGGGCTAGTGTGATTGCTATTCCTTTTCAGTTTAGTTCTATCTCTCTTTAACTCAGTCTGATATCTGTTTCAAACTTGTCTATAGGTTCAAATTCGATATCCCTGATGGTGCCACAAGCCTGCGTCTGGATGTGAGTTACAGCGACGAAGACAGTGTAGCGTCTGCATCTGCCATTGCCCACACCCACTACCACCCAGAAAAAAGGTATAAGCTACTCTACTGTATAAATATTATTAGGCCGAGATAGCCAACTCGTTGATTGTGACCGACTTAAGTGAATGCAATACTGTACCTTCTCTAGTTGATCTTAAGGCTTAATTTTGTTCCCTTTAATTACAGTATTCATTCATCACAGGGCTCCATGCATAAACAATATTGTTTTATTAATAATTATTGTGATATTTTCTTTTTCCAGGAAGAACTGTACCTGTACATTACTTTGCATATAATGTCATATGTTCTTGCTTTCCTTGTATTGATACTTTAACTCATCTCATGTTATGTTTTTATCACTTATCTCTCACTGCCTGTCTCTTTATTACCCTATAGGTTTATCCAAGTGACGTCTAGCACAGATGAAGCCAACGTTGGGGAATTCGTCATCTTGCATGTTCGAACAAATTTCCGTCTGAGTGAATTTGTCTACATGGTGAGCCTAAATGGAAGACTGCATATTATGTGCTCAATAAATCTCTGAACAGAATCATGACAAAATATAAGAAAATGCTAAGAACAGATGAATGATTATATGTGCTTGTGTTTGTTTGCCAATAATATATCAACTCAAGTATGGTCTAAGAATGCCTTGAAATGAATTATTCTACATCTTCAAATCAACCCCAAGATTATTACTACTGTATACTGTAGTTATGTCGCCTACTAATAAAATTAAAGATTGTGTTTTAGCTATCGTCCTACAAATTTACATACTGTACTCATTTGAATGCTCACTCCAAATTTGCGCCCACAGGTTTTGTCAAAAGGAATGATTCTACATTCATCGACGGAGGTGACGGAAGGAGATAACGTTGTTACTATGAGTCTGGCCGTGTCGTCATCCATGGCTCCCAGATTCACCATTCTTGTTTATGCTACAACCGCAGATGGCGAGGTGTTGGCCGACGCCCTCACTGTACCGGTCCAGGTCTTTGGGAAGATGGATGTGAGTTGTGTATAAGGAATGGTGGGAGTGAGATGAGTGTGTGAGATGAAGGGAATGAGTTGTGTGTGTGAGATGATGGAGGTGAGTTGTGTGAAAGGAATGGTGGGAGTGAGATGAGTATGTGGGATGAAGGGAATGAGTTATGTGTGTGTGAGAGATGATGAGGGTATATTATTCTTGTGTGCATGTGACAGTAGGGTTGTGTGGGATGATGGAGATGCGTGTATGTGAATGATAGGTGTATCTTTGGTTTATCCCAATCAATCGTTTTTTTAGCAAAGAATTAAGAATGGGAAAAATATCACATCATATATTGTCCTTAATGTTCTGTTAAGGCACATTTAAAGTTCTGGAGGGATGAATATTGAGTTAATTATAATGAATGAATGACATGCTGTATTTTATAACTGATATTATTCTTGAGTGCATGTTTAATTCTACTTATCAGAATTAATGTTTCTACAGATAAAACTGGAGGCCAACCAGCACAAAGATCACATAAAAAAGACTGTAGAAATTGTGACTGGAGCTCCTGCTGGTTCATTTTATGCTTTGATCTGCCAGCGAGGACTGAACTACGTACGTCAACATCCCAATGCACTCACTCACACTCGTATCATTGATCAGCTTTCTCACATGGAACCAACACAAAGGTAAGAAAACTAACTGTGATAGATATGAAAAGGAAAATTAAGTTAATTCACTGTAATTTTATTTTCAGGGTTTCACAATATGTTTTATGGTGTGGTTGTGTGAGAGAAGAGTTTAATTAATAAAAGAAGCCAGTTAGGAAAGTGGTGAGTGTGAGCTAAAAGTAAGGAGAGGATGAGATTGGTAGGAAACAGAGTGAAAAGTATCAGGGAAGCAGAAAGGACTTATTTTCAATTTTGGATTATAGTACAGTACTGTATAATGTTATAACATCATGAGTTCCTGAATATTAAGATGAGGAACATAACTTTTTGATGGAACCGTACAGTCACTCCACCTCTTACCAGGACAGTTCATGGAGTTCTTCACCACACACGGGATGGTGAGGCAGGTGATCGCCTTGTGTCCCTCCCAGCCTCAAGTTATGCCCGGGACTCCTTGGCCGTCTTCCAGGAAGCAGCACTCGTTCTTCTCACTGATGCCCATATCCCCATCACACCCGGCCGAGGTAAGCATATGATGCCCAGCGCAGTGAGTACAAGCCAGACATACCAAACACTGACTGCAAGATCATATACAGTAATAGTTTGGGCTCAGTTCGACTTGACTGCATGTATGTAGTAATTATCAAACACCACTATATTTTTTTATCAAGCAGTTGGTAAAAATTAGAACTTGTTTGGTAGACTGAGAGGGAATAATTAATTAAATTATCATTATGCATGCAGTATCTGTGTCAAGGTTCACTGCATTATAATGAGTGTGGACTATATTATGACGAATCCATATATATTTTTTGTTTTGCCACTTACAAGGATTTTAATTTGGGTTGTTCCTCAGATACAACATGCGATACCTCACGTGGTTTCCTGGAGTGTGGTGACGGGTCTTGTTTCCGTCATGATGAGTTGTGTGATGGCATAACACACTGCCGTGATGGTTTTGATGAGGCCGGATGTGAGTTGTTGGCATATTGAGTATGTGTTTTTGGCACATTCATACATGTAGCTTGTAATTTTATAGGATTGAGTAAGCATTTAAATGATCTGCCTTTTTTTGTTATTTCTATCTTACAATGCAGTAGTTTTATCTTGATTAACATATGTGAATACATTTTTTATCTCAATTTCATCCAGTTGTTGTTGAAGTTCCTCAAGGTGTCTGACCGCCCAGCCCGGATTTCATCCAGTTTCACTTATTTCATTCTGAATTATGTTATTTGAAACCCAAACAGCAGGAAATGTTCAAAAAGTGTTAAAAGTGCACTTTGTTTTTAATAAACTGGGATTATAAATTATAGACTGCATAGTTTTGAATTTATTAGTTGAATTTGGAAGATGGATGGTAATTATATGGTTAAAAAAAAGGCCCAGTTTTACATTCCTTTCCCCTCTGGTATTGTCTTCCTCTTTAGTCTTGTCTGTTACTTTTCCTATTACAGTACTGTACTGTACTCCCAGTGCTTCTTTTTCAGTTTTCGTCAAATATATATGACTTCCACGTTTAAATGTTGCTTCCTAGTTTTCATAATTCTTTACATGTTTTGTATTCACTTTATCTCTTCCCTCTCTACTTTTCTCTCTGTTCACTTGAGTAAAGTTATTACCAAAACAGCTGTATTAACCTGTCCATCATTTCTCTTCCATCACAGGTTCATATTTCTACCAGGACTTCCCACCCAACCATGAGAAGGAAGGTAAGTCGTTCCCCATTTGATTTCTTGTTTGTACTTTCTTGTGCATTCCATTTACTGTAATATTTTATTATTATTATCCCAAATATTGACCAAGCACCATTTTTGCAGATCCACTTGCCCTCTCATCTGACGCCCTCTTCCGTCTGTTTCGCACTCAGTTCATTCTGGACGTATTTGACGATGACGATGTTGCATGGTGTAACACGGAACTCTGGATTGGTGTGTAGAACTAGTCAATTATATCCTTATAAGTGGATGAAGGATTTTAAAAGAGGTTGATATTGATATACTGTAGGCTACTGTAAAGTACAGTAGAGTACATGGAATTAAGTTATGAAATGGTTGCATATACAGAAACTAATTGAGGATTAGTCTTGATTCATCCTTATTTCAATATTACTTCCTCAGTGAATCAATCTAAAATTGACATATGCCTCTGTGTCACCCACAGGTCACCGAGGTCAGGAGGAAGTGCAGCGGACATTGGTCAAGACAGTGGAGGACTGGTATCTGGAGGCATATGCTCTACACCCAGAGTTCGGCCTTGCCTTCACTAAACAACCCCTCTTTGTGAGTCTTTAGTACTGTACACTTATGTTTTTTACCAATATCTTTTGTTTTGGGTAACCTTTCATATTATCTGGGATGCCTGTATATAATATAGCGTATTTGATCTAAGCAGTTGTTTATGGGTTAATTGATGTGGTTTTTAACATTCAGACATCAGTAGAGCTTCCCTTAACAAAACAAAAATAGTTTGATTTTAGTCACAGCAAAATGTATGAATAATATTTTTTTAAGTGTTCAATACTTTTATCTACAGTTAAACCTCCATCTAACGGACTAATAGGGGGGAGAGGGTGTCCGTTAAAGCCGATGGTCTGTTACAGCGAGTGAATTTTTTACGCCGTAAATTTCACAGACACGAGACACAGAAACACCAGCTTCTAACTTTTTAATAAGTTATAATTTATCTCCAATGCTCAGATTCACACGCTTTCTTTTCTCAATAGGTGCCATAGTGATAATGTAGAACACAGGGGACTCATACTGACCATAATAATCAGGGTTGTGTTAATAGAAGAATGGAAATAGAGCCTTAATGACAATACTGTATTGGAAAAAATGCTTATTGTTCAACATTTTTGCAACAAAATTAATAATAGATCAATGGGATCAGAGCGATAGTTTCACCATGGTTAAGCAACAATAATATTCTGTTGTTATTATTATAAAGTTGAATAATTTCCTTCTTTCTTTATTCCAGTTCCAGACAGACCCTCCGTTCTACATCTTGGCTGAAGGACCATCAGTATGCCGACGAGGAGAACAGGTAAGGACGCTCTTAACATTCTTGTAGGTTTGATACAAGTCAGCACAATAGATTTTTAAAACTGTCTCTGGCTTTCAAATCTCTGTATAAATAGCCCTTTGCATCTTCTCTATGTTTCACAGTACTGTACAATATGACCTGTTGGCTGCAATATTTGGGATTAATCTCAATTCCTCCATTTTAAAAACCCATAATAATATCGTCTCTCTCCATATTATGACTCGTTGCTTCTCCTGTGGCAGGTGTCAATTCGAGTCATGATGTACAACATGCTGCCCACGACACAACAGGCACTCCTCCTCCTGCATGAGAGTGAGGATTATCAGTTTGTCAATGTGGAATTTGCGGGTGAAGTCCAACACTTCCATCCCAGGCTCACCTCTGGGGAACACCAACACTTAGTTTTTGTGAGTCACTTCTCTTTTTTTTCAGCAATTATTATTGCTTTCATGAATGGTTAGACTTTGGTGCATAAAAGGGTCCCTTTCTAAGAGTATTGGTGACTCATGGAACATTGTTTGAAGCTACATTTTTGGGCCAATGGTTGCATGATGATGGAAACTTAGGCTAATGATAATCTTATGATATGTACAATAATGGTTTTCTGCTCCCAGGTTCCACCAGAAGGGTTGAAGGAAGTGTCATTCCCTCTGGCCATTACCAAGCAGTCGGGGACGGTTGAGGTGACAATAGAAGCCATCACTCAGATTCGCAGAGACACTGAGACCTGGGAGATTGAAGTTATGGTAGGTTTGGTAGTTTGGGTAGTACCGGTATGCCTTTGCTGTAACCACTTAACTGTTTGGATGAATTACTTGATATACAGCAATGCAAAGATCTACCACACAAAAGCTTCAAATACCATAACTGTAATAATTTTTCAAGAAATTAAATGTGGCATCCATATTATTTACAACAGCCTGAGGGAGTACCAGTTCGTAAACATACATCACTTGTGCTGGACCTTCGTAACAGAGCACTTGTTTATGAGTTCCTGGATGTTCCTATTGATGAGAGTCCTATCATCCCCTTCAGCATACTTCGGAGATTCGTGTCGGGTTCCCCTGCTGCTCGAGTTTCAGTGGCTGGTGAGAAGTTGTTTCTGTGTACATGATAATATTTATACAGTACGTACTCATCTGAAGTGTACCAATACTCTATATATTGAGCAAGTGTAGTGCCAGAAAAAAATGTTGTGTCTTGTGTTGGAGTTGTCATTATATGCTCATTGTTTACATCTTCCTGACTCGTACAGGTGATGTATTTGGACCAACCCCAGATGGCATTGCTGTTGACCACACTGAAGTTTTTGAGGGTCGGCATTTCCGTAGCACCGATGGAGTGGTATACAACTTTGGTGCCACACTCTGGACTCTTCACTACCTCCGGCTCACTAACCAGGTAAAGAATATACTGTACATTTTCTTGTATCATTTGGTCAAACTATAGTTTCTTCCTCTAACTGCTCATTTTCTTATGATTGCAAGATACTTGTAAAACTAAGCACAGCAAATATTTCCCCATAAGACAGAGGTTGAAGATCAGATAATATTAATAAAAAGGTACAGATGGGATAAGTACTGTACCCTAGAATAATGGTGACATTTTACATTACTTGAGTTAAATCCAATCCTATGATCTAAGATGTGAGCTGTTGGCTAAATTTTCATTAACGTAGAATTACATTGAGAAAAATTATCTAGAATTAGAGGAAGCTTCATAAGTTGTCAGTAATTCTCTATAGATTGATTAAGTAAGGCTGAATGGATGAGGGGCCCTGGTTGATAGTCTTCTCATGTACAGTACTGAACTTACATTTTGTTTTCTCAATCTTTATGTTAATTTATGAAATGTAAGCAGCTGTTTGTGTTTTGTCAAAGATTGCATTAAATTTTCAAGTACAGCATTGCTTTCTACATGATGAGAATTTTACAGTCATGTTGGAGTGTTGTCACCATTTTTGTAGGATTTGTAACCATCAACCATTTATTGGGTGTCATGTTAATTTTCTTAAGTTTTGCATTTCCAATGTACATACATGTATAATTCTCACAGATTTTTGTTTTACCCGCTTGCAGTCCCTTCTTGTTTCACTTGATATTTAACTGTATAGCTTTGCTTTCACATGAATTTAATAATTTTCCCCACAAACTCTGTTGTATGCCAAAATTTCCTTTTTATAGCTTGACCTGTCAGAATCCCGGGATGCCTTTGACTACTTGACTGTACAATTGGCTGGTCTACTGTGGCGGTATGAGAAGGGAGCATTCAGTATGTGGGCCTTCTCTCCACCCAGTGTTTGGTAAGTCAATCTTCGTCACATTCTTTAATTCTTTTTTCAAAATGTTGATACCATTCTCACATCCAGCTGTTCCCCATGTGCTTGGTCCAGGCAGAATCTACAGTTAGTGTGTGTGTGTGTGTTTTAATTTTTATTACTACATATGTGAGGCTTTTGTATTTTCTAACCCTGGGAGATAAAATGATTCCCATGAGTGTGCTGTGTTGTTGAGGTGGGAGTGGCCTGATTCCCTAAATGTAAAAGAAAACAAAAATCTATTATTATTTGCATAATTGATGTTCTCAAATACTGTACCACTAAAAGAATAGCTAAGTCACTGTAATACAATATTAATTCATCACTTGTTTGCTTTCCCCACAGGCTGACAGCAAAGGTGGTGAACATTTTGGTAGCTGCCCAGCATGAGGACTGGGAGAACTTCCTGTACATTGACCCCCAAATCATTCAGCAGTCTGTTGCATTCCTTATGGAGCACCAACAGCTGGACGGAGGGTTTGGAGAGGAGTTGCAGGGCGCTCTGGATAGCAAGGTAATGTAATACTATAGGAAGTAAACTTGTGTGACATGAACTTTTTATATTTTTTGCATCTGATAGTGTATATTTCCTGTGCTTATGTGAACTTTGATGGGAATACAAATGTTTATTGATGGTTTTCATACACACATGCCATTTTATGACTCCTGCAGATGGGCAAGACAAAGTTTGTGTCAACGGTTCCCCTCACAGCTCTGGTCACGGTCGCACTCCACAACAGTTTAAGTGTGCTACAGGGAAAGACACATTCTAGGGCAGTTGATGCCAGGGCCAAAGCTACTCGGTGTGTAATAGTTGTAGTTGTACCTTAATTCATAATGTCATGAATTGAATGGCTTGGGAAATTGTCCTTGTATTATTCATTTTGTAGTGTGCTGCTTAGTCTCCATAGTACAGTACCTCAGTTATGTAATCATTATCAAGTATTCTGTAATTATTTGCTCAGTATCATCTACAGCTCACAGCATGCATTATATAATGTCTTCCACTTCATTTTACAAGTTTTTAAGCATTATGAATCAAGCATCTCTAACATATTGCCTGCCAATTGTTTATGGAAATGTAATTCAGATAGTATTGATAGTAATTATGGTGTTGGTCTTTGTATCAGATATCTCGACATTCAGCTACCCCAACTCACGGACTGCTACCACTTGGCAATCACAGCATACGCCCTTACTCTCCTTGGCAGTCCCTCAGCAGATCTGGCAGCCAACATGCTCACAATAATGAGACGTCAAGAAGGTGTGTGTCCAGTAATTCATGGACAGTGTGTATTGGAAATAATAAGTTCTTTTTCTTGGAGTTTTCTGTTTTTTAGTGGTAGAGGCTGCACTTGTCACTGATTCTCCATGAGCAGGAGATCCCCACCTGTTTCCAGACTTTCCTAAGCTTTCCTTTTTATTATTATTATTATTATATACATGTATATATATATTTTTTTTCATTCTCATAGTTTGATTCTATGCACCTTGACTTGGGGATGTCAAGTATGTTTCTTCAAAATTTTGCTTAGTTCAGTGCATGCAATATTGGGGATTACACATATCAGTGTCTTATGCGTCAGAAATTCATGTGAAATCCCTTCATGAAAGAAAATCTTCTGTCAACACCTTTTTCCTCCTTCCACAGGAGACATGGCCTACTGGTCCCTGCAGCCCATCACCACCCACCTTCGACGCCAAGAGAACAACCAGAGGGCATTCCTTCTGCCCCGAGAACCTGAGAAGTGGGATGCACATGCTGTGGAGACCACCAGCTATGCCCTGCTGATGTTCCTCATGAGGGAAGGTGTCACTACCAACACTGAGTCCATCATGAGGTGGCTCAATGCCATCAGGGACTGGGACTTTGCCTTTGTGTCTACCGCTGTGAGTTCTGATAAGTTCATCTAATGGTTTTTGAGTAGTAATTTATTATCATTGTTAGTCAGTTTATAGGAAGGGATTTTTTGTCATTGTGGGTTTTAGCAGAAAGTTGATGTCATTGATAGTTGTTGAATGTTATAAGATATTTATATTAATTGTGAATTACATTTGAACATTCTCTCCTTAATTCAGGACTCCCTGGTGGCAATGCAGGCGTTGGCAGAGTACGCTTACCGTGCTCGGATGAGGGACGTGACTAATCTGCAGTGTACCCTGGACATCACTGCCCAGCCTCAGAACCCCATACATGTTGACATCACAAACAGTTCCTTATCCGCACTGCATAGCTATGAGGTGAGGCACACTTCCGCTTGAATTAAGGTACCGGTATGTTCCTTAGAGAAATGTGAAGAATTAGGTTGTTATTATTAAAGAGAAATGAGGAGATAAAGAAAATTGAGTAAAGAAATGCATACTGTATAATGATTGGTGTGGGAAGGAGAGAGATAGTTGTGATGAGTTGCAGTATGGTGGATGAGAGGCTGTTTCTGGTCACACTGTTTAAAGTATGGCACCATTGTTATTATTACCATCATTGTCTTTGTTCTCCCATAAATCTTTCATACACCATACTTTTATTTTATAGCACCTCCTCCGCTGTCTCTTTATCTGTTGCCTACCTTTTATTGTACCTCTTATGTTCTGCATCATATCTACCTTTTAACACTTCCATTTTTACTTTTATCTCGTATATTACACCTGTGTAGTTATTACAGTTTTGTATCTCATCATTTTATCACTTCCCTTGTATGTCCATTTGTCTCACATACCACTGTTATAAACTTCTTCTCCCTTCCTCTCTGGTGGTGGTGTAGCTGGAGAATGTTTGGGGCCACGTGAACCTGGTGGCCAAGGGATCAGGTCAGGGTGTGGCCCAGCTGGAGGTGTCGTGGGGAGTGGATGTCCTCAGCTTCATCGAGCAGCCCCACAAGAAATACTTTGACCTCTCCGTCATTGAGAACTACCACCAGTTCCGCAATAAGTCCCTCATCACCACCACCATCTGTGCTAGGTGGGTAAAAGACATTGAGTGGTATGCAAGAACATTCCTGGTGTTGATGATGGCGTGGTACCAGTACGATGGCTCTGGATGTCTATGGAGTCATCATACCAGTACCATGCCATCGTCAGCACCATGGATGTTCTTGCATATGGCCCATTGTTTCATAATTGATACAGTTGTTACAGTACCATATTTAAAAGTTTTTGTAGTAGTTTTTAAGATAGTTACATTCCTTGAAAAATATTGCTAATTTATAAATTCAAGTTTCTCCCAAAAACCTGTCTAATTTTCATTTATGCTTAGAAAACTATGTTCTAATGCTCATTGTGTTTAATGTACTATACAGTATATGTTTATTTTTCATTCTTCAAACTTTACTTCACCACAGCTGGCTGGCACTGGAAGATGGGAATGCCTCCAGTTCAGCGATGGTGGAGGTAGAGATACCCACTGGGTACCATTTCTTCCAACCTCTTGCTGAAAATAGACTGATGGAGGTTCAGAAAGCTGGTATCTTCCCACAAATACGTAATGTCCACACCACAGAAACACACGTCTTCTGGCAGTTTGAGCATGTGAGAATAATTCTCTCTCTAACAGTCTATTTTGACAAAAGCTTTTACTCAAACATCTAATCTTAAATTGCGATTGTAGAGACATTATGAAGTTTTTGAAGTGTAGATATATTTGCAAGCACTATAGTGTATCTGAATCAGTCAATGTGTGGCTGTGATGCATAATTTTATCATGAAAATATATTGTAAAAGGATGCCCTTGGAAGAAGAATCTTCTATTTTCCTTATTGAAACACTCCTCTTGCTCACAACTGACTCCTCATCCATCCATATCTGGAAAGGATGTTATCTGTAATAAGTGTTGGATTTTTTTTTATATATATTGACTGCTTATGTGTCTATCATTGGATAACTGTATACTGTATCACACTGTTTGCTCTTTCTCATACTGCAAATACCTGTATATAATTTTTCTCTCTTACTCTATTGTGCAAATTTCCCTATACTCAGATCCCTGCTGGCAACAAACAGTGCTTTTCATATCAACTGCAGCGCTGGTTCCCGGCAGCAAACTTAACAGCCATACGTTCAGCTACCATCATGGAGTTATTTGCCCCCGGTGAGTTATAGATCTGTATATGTTTGTGTATATATTGTACAGTACTTGTGTAGTTTTCAAGATCTAAATTGTACACATGTCAGAAATAAAATACAGACTATTGAAGATGCTACATTACTGTATTTAAAGAACTTGATGATACAGTACAGCTAATTATTAATTTGTCTTTCATTTGATCAACTTTTTTTTTTGCCTTCCATCTTCACTACAGAGCACTTTGAGATGGTTATGATCAACGCAACTCCCCTGGCACTCCTGGATGTGTGTGAGGTGTGTGGGTCATACCAGTGTCCATACTGCCCCGCGTACAACTCTGCTTGGAGTCTACACATACAGGCTACTTCAGGTTACTTCATAGTCTGCCTTTCTCTCTGGCTCACCTTACTAATTATGCATGTGCAGAGTTTGAAGTAGGAAGTAATAGAGTGTAGCATTTTATCGCACCCTAAGACTAAACCTGATTTTACATATGTAGCACTTGAAGTAGGAGTGAAACATTCTATAACCATTTTTAGTGTATACTTTGCTGCCAGTTCACGTGTAGAGTGAGTATCACCTTATCAATCTGTGTGCCTCACTTTCCAGGGACTCGCTTTCTTTTCATGCCTGGAGTTTCAAGTAGATAGAGGAATAGTAATTGTAGATTTTGAAGTACTGTACTGTAGACGTAGATATGAGTATAGCCCTACAGCTCAATGTGACTCACTCTCCTGATATGTCATGTTTAGAGTCTTATGTAGGAAAATGTCACTACCTTGATGGGAAAATGGTATAAGGATAACTACTAAGGAGTGATGCAATGCAGAGTGAAACGCACACAGGAAACCAAATATTCTTATAAATGGTCTGTAGTCACTTACCTTATAATTATCTACCTTGATAGGAGATGATAACAGGTGCCGCTATCACCCTGAAAATCAACACATTACACTGCTAGACAACCCCCCCCCCCTTCCTTCCCTTGATGGTTTTCCTGGGACAAGGAATGAATGGCTTCTTTGGGATAGATAGTGGCAGAGAAGTTGTTACTGTTCTGCCTTGGTCAGATACAGTACCATGAAAACAAGATCTCAAAAGAGTTTAGTGTAAAACAAGTCCTTTCATTGTGAAAACACACACACACAGTAACACTAATGCACTCTCATTAAGTCACTTGTTCATTACAGTATATCCATTTTTGCACTAACATATTCATAAAAATGGATTTTTTTTTAATATGGACTCTTGTACTTTGATTGAGGCACCTGAGTATAAACTTTACTGCACATGTACTTTCGCATCATTTGTTATTACATTTTATATTCTCATTAGTGATTGATTATTGAGATTAAATTTCTCATACTTTATGTAGAATTGTCTTAAAATCATACCACATCTTCACCTTTGGTTATAATGTTGCTGATATATATGTTTTTTAGACCTCATTTTGTAAGAATGACAGGCTGAGTGGTAGGTAGGTACAGAAAATTTAGACCACTTATAAGACCAATGGTGTACCGTACAGTTAAGGACTAAAATCCGTTCACCTCGGATCCCAAAGTCCTGCATCATGTGGTTGTTAGTGAGCCATTTGGGTGAATCTTATGAACCAGTATTTCAGGAACCATCAGTTATGATTTGGCCTCAGTTTTTGAGACCATTTCATTCAATTACTTGGCAGGATTATTGGGTGTCATTACATACCCAGAAATGTGTTATTTGTGTGCTTACCTGTACTGGAATTATATATTACTGTCATAATGTCCATTGTCCTATTTGTGTGATCCTGTGTTTGGGCAATGTAGTTGTGTGTGTAAGGTGTGTCTGTGTGTACAGTATAAGGTATGTTTATGAACATACTTGCATTTAAGAGCTTTCCATTTCTTTGTGTATGTTATGTATGGGTTTGTGTTCATCTTTGTGTAAGAGGTTTGTGTAGTGTCAGAAATGGACACTTTAAGGGAATCCTGTAATTTTGGTACATTGGAATGCCTTAATTCCTCCAAAGCATGCCGGGAAACAGGACCAGATGGACAAATATAATGGTTTCCTGAGGCTTGGAGTAGTTTTAATGTTATGTCAATCTGGAATCATGTAAACATCCACCAACCTCACCACGTCTTCTATAAATAAAAAGATAATGGTCCACACAACCAGAGAAGCTGGATGGTGTGGGTCACGGGGTTGACAAAGATGTGACTTGGAGGTGCAGCATCCAAAAAAAAAAAAAAAGTGTGTTTGTGGAGTCAGTCAGTGTGCCTTCGTGTGTTTGTAGAATACATGCTTGTGTATTTTTGTAGGATGAAAGTTCTTAGTGTAAGAAGTGTGCTTGTGTATTTTTGTAGAATGGAAGTGTGCTTGTGTGTGTTTCTTTGTGAAGGCAGCGTGCTTGTGTGTGTATTACTTTTGTGCTCTCTGTAGTTGATCGTTCCTGATCCAACTTGAGGTCGTTATATGTAGATTTTTCCTGCTTTCTGTATAGACTGCCCTTGAGAATGGAGCTACTGTATATTTATTGTGATTTAGGAATTTGGAATACTTTTTACTGTAATGTTGTATATTAAAACTCAACAAAATAATTTGGTAGTGTATGTTTCTTCTAACCATAGCAAATTAATCCTGTAACACTTCCAGACTCTTGTAGTAGTCTATTGTAGCCCACCATAGCCTGTTGTTAGCCCCCCATAGCCTGTTGTAGCCCACTATAGTCTATTGTAGCCCACCATAGCCTATTGTAGCCCACTATAGCCTGCTGTAGCCCCCATAGCCCTATTGTAGCCTGTTGTAGCCCCTCCATAGCCTATTGTAGCCCCCAATAGCCTGTTTTTTCTCATAGTGGTGGTAGCCGTGGCCATTACCTTCCTCTCCAAATGTCTCGTTCAATGACCAATCTTGAATTACAGCCACCATCTTGAGTGTCACCTTCATCACCTCTCTCTCTATCTATCTATCTCTATCTCTGTCTCTGTCATCTATCTCTCTCTCTATCTCTCTCTCTATCTCTCTCTTACTCCTCTCCTCCCCATAATTCCTCATCTCATCCCCCTCCTTTCTCATTTCTTCTCGTCTCTACCAAACTTTAATTATTCCTTCCTTCCTTCCTTCCTCCTTGTTTCTCCTATAATATCTCCTTCACTCTTACCCAGCATAATATATCTCTATGATCTTCTCTTTACGCCCAAACTTTCAAGTGGGGAAAAAAAACAACACGATGGCCTTCTTACAACTAAGTGGTTCAGTCTTGACACACAGATGACAGTCACTTAAAATATAAAAGACAAATGCTACGTAGTTCGTCTCTCTCTCTCTCTCTCTCTCTCTCTCTCTCCTCTCTCTCTCCTCATCTCTCTCTCTCTCTCGATCTCTCTCTCTCTCCTCTCTCTCTCTCTCTCTCTCTCTCTCTCTCTCTCTCTCTCTCTCTCTCTCTCTCTCTCTCTCTCTCTATCTTCTCTCTCTCTCTCTCTCTCTCTCTCTCTCTCTCTCTCTCTCTCTCTCTCTCTCTCTCTCATTGTGTTGTGTTTGTAGAATATATATTACTCTCCTCTCTCGTCTCTCTCTCTCTCTCTCTCTCTCCCTCTCTCTCTCATCTCTCTCTTTCTCTCTTTCTCTCTCTTCTCTCTCTCTCTCTCTCTTTCTCTCTCTCTCTCTCCCTCCCTGTTTTTTTTTCTTCTGAGTCTTTACCCTGGTTGTGTGTTTGGTGTCCCAGGTGTGTTGAGACAATACTCAGAGGGGACTGTCTAACCTACACAATGTAATAGACGGTAACCCTCTCTCCTTTCCTATTTTATCCCTCCCTTCTCACTTTCCTCTCTCTCTCTCTTTCTCTCTTTATCTTTCTTCTGTCTTTCTTTTCTCTCTTTCCTTCCCTTCTGTCTTTCTTTTCTCTCTTTCCTTCCCTTCTGTCTTCTTTTCTCTCTCTCTCTCCTTCCTTCCGTTCTGTCTCTCTTTCTCTCTCTCCTTCCCTTCTGTCTTTCTTCTCTTTCTCTCCTTCCTTCCCTTCTGACTTTCTTCTCTCTCCGTCCTTCCCTTCTGTCTTTCTTCTCTCTCTCCGTCCTTCCCTTCTGACTTTCTTCTCCCTCTCTCTCTCTCTCTATCTATCTCTCTCTCTCTCTCTCTCTCTCTCTCTCACCTGTGATGTGGACAGTACTTTAATAAGAGTTAGGGCGCCCCTTGAGACCCGGGCAACCCACTTCCTTTCAATTATTATTATACTACTGTCTTCCTTCTATTAATTGTTTTTCCTATTTACTGCCTCTTTTTCTACTGTCTGAATTCTTCCTCATCATCCTAACTACCTATATAACCTACAGGGTCTTTCTGGCCTAAATAACCTTTAAGTGAGTTCGGTCTTGAGTCTTTCTTTCTTTATTTATTTTTTTCTCTTCAATTCAGTTCAGTAAAAAAAAAAAAAAAAAAAAAAAAAAAAATATATTCGATTTCCCGCTCGAGTGTTGAGATTTCATTTTATTTTTATATTCTGCCAAGTTATTGTTATTGTTATCGGCATCAGACCCACCAACTCGTAACCTCCACCCATTCAAAGGCTCGTATTCCATGTCGAGACTCGTTTAAGACGATGGCTTTTGCTGTTGCTTTCGTATGTATGTATGCATGTGTGTGCGTATGTGTGTGTGTGTTGCCTGCTTACTGTATACGCCGCTTGCTTTTTTTTTTTTTTTTTTTTTTTTTTTTTTTTACGTTATTTATTCAGGATCCTGTGATGATGTAGTTCGGAAATTAGAGGTAAACGAGTCCTTCAAATATTGCCACGAGACACACACACTCACCTATATGGAAGGAGCTTGTTTCGTGGCACGGTCAGGTGGAATCAGAAACCTCCAATTCTCATACACAATTAATCACAGGGTCCTTAAGGGGGTGTGGGGATAGGGGGACAGGCTTTCTACCCACCCCCAAGCCTGTCCCCCCTATTCCCCGCACCCCCCCAGTTCACCCAAGCCTGTCCCCTACCCCCACCCCCCCATACCAGAGTCACTTCATTTACTGGCAGTATTTATTTTCACATTTAAGGATCCTATGATCATGTATGTAAATTAGAGGCTTCTGATTCCTCCTGACTATGCCCCGAAACATGTTCCTTCCATATAGGTGTGTGTTTCGTGGCAATATTTGAAGGACTCATTTCCCTCCAATTTTCTGACTACATCAAAGGGTCCTTAAAAAGTCATTCCCTCACTTCTCTCCAACGCAGTGATTCCTTTCCTCCTCCACTTTTCTCCTCCTCCTCCTCCTCCACTTCT
>JAWZYT010000114.1:222500-307500 GCA_034508575.1 Petrolisthes manimaculis | reverse complement strand
ACCCTCCAAATAATCCAGGCCACAAAACGCTTCAGTGTTTCGAATAGGGAATCTGTTGCCTGGAGTAGTTTGGAGAATTCATAAAGCTCCAGTAAGGGCCCTCAATTTTTTTTTTTAAACTATCGGTGTTAGTTAAGTAAGTAAGTAAATAAGTAAAGTAAGTTAGGTTGGTTTTTGTAGTGTAGTTTCCTTGACGTCATTAGCCATCAGATAAAAAGCTTCCTTCCAAACCGGCTTGAAGTAGAATAATAGTATAAACACCTTATGCAAATTATAATTCTTGCATCAAGCTTAAAGGGGTTGTGGGAGTAGGGGACAGGCTTGGGGTGGACTGAGGGGGGTGCGGGAATAGTGGGACAGGCTTGGGGTGGGGTAGAAAGCCTGTCCCCCTACTCCCACACACCCCAAAACCCACCCCAGGCCTGTTCCCCTACTCCTGCACCCCCCAAAACCCACCAAAGCCTGTCTCCCTACTCCTGCACCCCCCCCAAAAAAAACCAAAGCCTGTCTCCCTACTCCTGCACCCCCCAAAACCCACCCCAAGCCTGTCCCTTATTCCCACACCCCCTTAAGTGACCCTGCTATGTAGTGAGAATATTCAATTTGAAGCTTAGTGAGTGAGTGAGTCCTTCAAACATTGCCACGAAACACACACACATACAGTTGGCTCCACTCCTGCGTTTCTCCCCTGTCGTTGCCAATGTTGGGCCAGTCATAAATTCGAATACCGATCCACCACAAGTTAAAATATTCGAAACATTCATATCTTTCACTTTAAGGATATGAATGTTTCGAATTTTTTAACTTGTGGATCGGGATTAGAATTTCTGACTGGCCCAACATTGGCAACGACAGGGGAGAAACGCGGGAGTGGAGCCAACTGTACCTATATAGAAGGAGCTTGTTCCGTGGCATAGTCAGGAGGAATTACAAGCACCACCAATACACACACACACACACACACACACGTTCACACACACACACACACACACAGACACACACACACACGTTCACATGCAGTGTCCATAAGGGGGAAGTTTTGTGTGGGTAATTTAGGAGCAATTTGAATCCTCCAAACTATTCCAAGCAACAGAACATCATTATTTTTTGTTTATTCTGGTCCTGTTTCTTGCATACTTTGGAGGAATCAAGGCACTCAATGTAACAAAAAAGAATTTACCACCTTTAAAAATATTGAACTAACTTTAAGATTACGTTTTTGTTGTTGTTATTGTTGCTGTTGTTGTTCTTGTTGAAGTTGTTATTGTTGTTGTTATTGTTGTTGTTGTTAAAGTTGATGTTGATTTTGTTGTTGATGTTGTTGTTAAAGTTGTTGTTGTTGCTGTTGTTGCTGCTGTTATTGTTGTTGTTGTTGTTGTTGCTACTGTTGTTATTGTTGTTGTTGTTGACTGATTTTATTGTTGTTGTTATTGCTGCTGTTGTTGAAGTTGTTATTTTTGTTGTTGTTATTGTTGTTGTTGACTGATTTTCCTGGTTATAAAAATCGTCACTGGTTCATTATGGTATCACTAGATGGCCTCAGCGTCGCCTTAGAACTCTCTTAATTAGGGACCCTCCTGTGATGTAGTCAGAAAATTGGAGGTAAACGAGTCCTTCAAATATTACCACGAAACACACACACCTACACACACACACACACTCTCTCTCTCTCTCTCTCTCTCTCTCTCTCTCTCTCTCTCTCTCTCTCTCTCTCTCTCTCTCTCTCTCTCTCTCTCTCTCTCTCTCTCTCTCTCTCTCTCTTCTCTCTCTCTCTCTCTCTCTCTCTCTACACGGAAGGAGCTCGTTTTTTCGTGGCATAGTCAGGAGGAAACAGAAGCCTCCAATTTTCTTACACGATCACCGGGTGCTTAAGGGAGTAATTCGCTTTTGGTACATTGGAGTGCCTTGATTCCTCCAAAGTATACCAGGAAACAGGACCAGATTAACAAAAATAATTGTGTTTTTTTTTTGCTTGGAATAGTTTGGAGGATTTTAGTTTCTCCAAATTTATCAACACCGAATTTCCTCGTCAAGGGGTGTGGGAGTAGGGGACAGGCTTGGGAGGGGGGTTTAGGGGTGCGGGAGTAGGGGGACAGGCCTGGGGGGGTTGGGGTTTGGGGGGTGCGGGAATAGGGGACAGGCTTTCTACCCACTCCAAGCCTGTCCCCCTATTCCCGCACCCCCCCCACCCCAAGCCTGTCCCCTATTCCCACCCCCCCTTCTTCACCTCTTCTGTTTTAGGCGGGAAAATATGTAACCCATGCTATTTATATTTTTTTTTTGGGGGGGGGAGGGGGCTGGAAAATATGTAACCCACACGTGTATCTTTTTTATTTATGGGGAGAAAAGAAGTATGTAACCCATGCTATCTTATTTTCTTTATGGGGTGGGGGTGGGGGTGGGTGGAAGATGGGTGGTCAAATTTGTAACTCATTGTATCTTTTATTTACTTATTTGTTTATTTATTTATTTATTGAGGAGGGGGGGGCTAATTTGCCAGTAACCCATTCATCTATCTTTTATTTACTTGTGTGTTTATTATTTCCGTCCATAGATGGCGTGACAGTAACCCATTCATCCATCTATCTTTTATTTACTTGTGTGTTTATTATTTCCGTCCATAGATGGCGTGACAGTAGTAACCCATTCATCTACCTATCTTTTATTTACTTGTGTGTTTACTTTTTCCGTCCATAGATGGCGTGTGGAAAGGGAGAGAACCTGTAACCCATTCATATATCTTTATTTACTTGTGTGTTTACATTTTCCGTCCATAGATGGCGTGCCAGTAACCCATTCATTCATCTATCTTTTATTTACTTGTGTGTTTACTTTTTCCGTCCCTAGATGGCGTCGGCGTGGCGTGTGATCTCCTTCTTCTTGGTGGTGTTTGTCCTGCCCACCGTCCTCATCTCCCTGCCCCTGTATGCCCGCTACCACCTCTACCATGCCCGTAACCTGCCCATGACTGAGACGGATACACGGGCGCTAGATTATGCCGTCTCTTCCTTCTGGTGTCAGGTAGGTGTGTGTGTGAGAGAGATAAAGAGAGGGGGGGGGATGTGGGGTGAGAGAGAGAGGGGGGGGATGTGGGGTGAGTGAATGGGAGGGTGGTGAGGGAAGATGGTGTGGGTGAGAGAGACTAATTTAAGTTATAAAAGTTTGGTAGATTTTGTCCCTTCAGTATATATTATAATTATACGGTACAGTACCTTCTCTCGTTTCATCCCTTCCTTCCTCCCCTTCATTACCCATTCTCTATCCATTTCATCCCTTCATAAACCTCCCTCCTTCCTTTCCTTGTTCCCTCCCATCACTCTCCCTTCTTTCCTCCCTCTTTATTTCCTTCCCCCTTCCTTCCTTCCTTGTTCCCTCCCCCTTCCTTCCTTCCTTGTTCCCTCCCATCACTCTCCCTTCCTTCCTTCCTTCCCTCCCTCCCTCCTTCATTCCTCCATTCCCTCCATTACTCTCCATTCACTACCCTTCCTTTCCTCCCTCTTTCCTTCCTTCCCTCTCCCTTTACTACCTTCCTTTCCTCGTTCCTTCATTACTTTCCTCCATCACTCTCCCTTTACTCCCTTCCTTCCTTCCTTCCTTCCTTCCTTCCTCATTCCTTCCTTCCTTCCCTCCCCCCTTCCTTCCTTCCCCTCCACCATCACTCCCCCTTCCTCCCTTCCTCCCCCACTTTCACAGGACGGGACAGACAGGGGGTCACCTTACAAAAAAAAAAAAAAAAAAAAAAAAGCCTGTAGTATAAGTGTTAGGAGTGTAGCGGTAAGACCAATAATATATTCAGGATTTATATATATGTTATTATCTATATATATAAAACAGTCTGTCTGTTTAGCCGCTATACACGAGCTCATCCTTTGACCTACAGTAATAATTTTTACATACATTTTATTGCTATAACCTGGAGAGTGTCTTGGCCTTATATTTTTTTATTTTTTTCAATGATTAACCAATTAAAAACGACTTTTTTCCTTCCCCCCCCCCCCAGCTGACAAATGGTGGTAAATTTTGTCATTTTTCAACTTTCATGTACGCAAAAAAATTTTTTACAGAATGAAAGAGCTTGAATTAACACACCAGGAACTGAAAACAGGAGCCTTCTAGGTGTACGCAAAAACTTATAACAAGAGTATCAAATTCTTCAAAAAAAAATTAAATAAAATAGTTTCTCCTTAAACAATCAAAGAAAATTGCTAGAAAACCACATTATCTTTCTCTCTCTCTCTCTCTCTATAAATGTAATCATGTTCTTAGACAGACAGACAGACAGAGACACAGTCAGACAGACAGAGACACAGACAGACAGACAGATAGATAGATAGATAGATAGAGATAGATAGATAGATAGATAGATAGAGAGATAGATTGATAGATTGATAGATAGATAGATAGATAGATAGATAGATAGATATAGATATATATAGATAGATAGATAGATAGATATAGATAGATAGATAGATAGATAGATAGATAGAGATAGATAGATAGATAGAGGTAGATAGATAGAGAGATAGATAGATAGATAGAGATAGATAGATCCCCGGACAACGTCGGGTATCCCTGCTAGTGTTAAATAAATTAGTCTCAGAGGGGGGAGGGGGGAGGGAGGGGGAGAAAAACAAACTCGTGTGTGGTGAAGTTAAGAGAGAGAGAGAGAGAGAGAGAGAGAGAGAGAGAGAGAGAGAGAGAGAGAGAGATTATAGAAAGAAATACATATAATTTATCACCTCATTGATTTTGTGTGTGTGTGTGTGTGTGAAAAATGAAACACAAAAACATATCTAGCACTTCATTGATTGTGTGTGTGTGTGTGTGTGTGTGTGTGTGCGTGTGAAAAAATTAAACACAGAAATCCATGTAACAATTGATTGATTGTGTGTGTGTTATATTTTTTATATATCTTTTTATTTTTATTTTTAATTTATATATATATATATATATATATATATATATATATATATATATATCTTCACCCCACCCCCCCACTTCACCCCTTCCTTGCCCCCCCACCTCCTCCCCCCCACTCTTCACCCCTTCCCCACCCCCTCTCTTCCACTCCCATATACATTTCCTTCCCTTCTCCAAAGCTCCCCCCCCCCCTTCCCCAAAGCTCACCCCCCCCAATGTCCCCCCCCCCTACTAGTCTACCTCTGATTACAGTCACAAGCAAAAATTATAAGGTTACAGACACGAGTAAAAGTTATTATTATTATTATTGTTATTATTATTATTATTATTATTATTATTAGTAGTAGTAGTAGTATTAGTAGTGGTATTATTATTATTATTATTATTATTATTATTATTATTATTAGTAGTAGTAGTAGTAGTAGTAGTAGTATAGTAGTTGTATTATTATTATTATTATTATTATTATTATTATTAGTAGTAGTAGTAGTAGTAGTAGTAGTAGTAGTAGTAGTAGTAGTAGTAGTAGTAGTAGTATAGTAGTTGTATTATTATTATTATTATTATTATTATTATTATTATTATTATTATTATTATTAGTAGTAGTAGTAGTAGTAGTAGTAGTAGTAAATATTGGAACGAATATAATTATACTGTCGACACTATTATAATATCAAATGTTTATTATGATTAGACTGTAAATAATAATGACATAAAAGTGTATGTGTGTGTGTGTGTGTGTGTGTGTGCGTGTGTGTGTGTGTGTTAATTAGAGCAACATTTCACCAGCAAAATACATCTGGAATATATTATTTTCAAATCTATTTTTAGGAGAGAGAGAGAGAGAGAGAGAGAGAGAGAGAGAGAGAGAGAGAGAGAGGATAATGTGGGGGAGTTAGCAGCTGAACACACCCCCACTCACACATAATTACACTGTACACACACGCACACACACACACACACACCATCCTCAATGTACTGACTTCTGCCCCTGATGTCTCCTATTTGACACTAATAAGGAACTTGACATTGGGAGAAGTTGACCATCTTTCACTTGGGCTGTACCACCCATACATGTGTCCAACTATACTTTACGTTTATGTGTTATCTAATGAGGGTATGTACTCCACAGGGTCAACGTGTGAGTAGTAATGGAAGCCTGGATGCTTACCTGGTATCCGGAACCCCCAAGGTAAAGGAGGAACGTCGTCATGTTACACTAAGACGCACACTCAGCCTCCAGCATGACGATATCGAATACTGGGGCGTCTATCTCCTGCAGGGGTCCCTCTTTTCAGTCTCGTCCACTGCCAGGTAAAGTATATTTTTTTTTTTTTTTTTTTTTATCCATGTTGAAGTGGATAAGTGGTTTTATTGTTGTTATTGTTGGTGGTGTTGGTGTTGTTGTTGTTGTTGTTGTGGTTACTCTATATTTCACATCATTATTATTTTCATCCTCCTTCATTTACGTTTCTTCATTTTCCGTTTTTATTAATAAATCTTCGCTCACTCTATAATTTCTTTCATTTATGGCTATTCTCCAGTGTCTTCATTTTCCATTTTTTTCCTATTCATTCTCGATCACTTTTTTTTTTTGCATCACCAACCATCGATCTGAACTCTGCTTGAACTCTCTACCTTCTCTCCACAGGTGGCCTGGAGGTACGATGTTGGTGGTACAGGGAGAAGAGAACTTACGCAAATGTTTCTACAGGGAGGACCGTCTCAAAAGTGATCTTGACGAACCCAACGGAGTAGTGTACAAGGGAACCCCAGATGTCGAACCGGAGGACGGGACGAACGGCCAGAACAAGATAATGGATGAAGAGCGACACTGGGAAAGGGAGGACAATGGTGGAGAGGTGTTCGATGATGGGGACTTGGACATATTACGGGAAGAGGAGGTCATTGCTGAAGATGAAGGGGACGTGGATACAGAGGGTGACACTGAAGGGCTGTTGCTATCCGGTGAAGATGATGAAACACTGGTGAGGACCCACAAATACGACCTGCAGGACAGACTGGACGGCAAAAGGAAAGGCAAGAAAGGTCTACTGGCCAAGAAGCAACTAGAAAAAGACAACATCATACACAGCCGGACCAGAAGATCACCCCGAGAAGATGGACAGTTGCCGGATGTAAAACTGTCCACTCCATCTAACCCGAGTTTCCAGGGAGGCATGCCAATGACCATGGATGAGAAACTTGATCTCCTCCAGGAAATTAATGATACGATGTTTGTGGAGGCAGGCGAGTCTTCCTACTCCAGCAGCGAGGAGTTTATGGAACAGTGCCGCGATGCCCTTCTGATGGTGGACCTAACTCCCTACATCCACTGGGAGAGTCATGTGTCCACCAACGACACCGACTCCACCAACGTGTGGACATTCCCAGTCAACACCTCCAACTACTTCTATTTCATTTTCACCTCTGATAATAGCATCGAGAGAAATGAGATCGGGTTTGAGTTGGATCTGCAGCGAACTACCTATGATGTTAGCGCCCCTCTGGAAACCTGTCGAAATGCCACCGAGTGCGTGTTCCCCCTGGCATTCACGCAGACGGAGGCGGTGGTGGTGGAGGTGCCTGCTGGGGAACACCTACAGGAACTTCACTCCTTCGAGGTTACCACCGCCTGCCAACCCCGTGTCCCTGTGTATATGGTGTTTATCCTTCTGGTACCCTTCATTATCCTTCTCTTTGCCTTCCAATAGTCAGTTAAGGTTATATTTTCTTTTTCCCTTTCATTATGCCTGTCTGTCCTTTCCAGTTGTTCATATCCATAGTATTATTGTTTTCTGATTCTATGTATTCCTTTCATCATTCTTCTCATTGGTATTTCATATAGTTTACTTGACTGTTTAGCTCCATATTTCATTCCCTCCGTGACACACCGTACTTGGGCTACATTCTGATGGCATTTCCCTTCTTTCTCCATATTATTTAACATTGACTATGAGACTTGCATGTACAGTAGTTGTTTAACCTTCCCTTGATAACCTACAGTATCATCCTGGTTCTACTGTACTGTACTTGTAAAATGTTAATATATTATAGTCTGTTCAAAACTTGTGTTCCATTTTCCTCTATCTATCTGTCTCTATTTCTATCTATCTCTATTTCTATCTATCTCTATCTGTCTCTATTTCTATCTATCTCTTATCTATCTATCTCTATCTATCTATCTCTTATCTCTATCTGTCTATCTATCTATTTCTATCTATCTAAGCATAAGAGGCCAGCGGAACACAAGTTTTGAACAGACTATAGTAGTGTACTTCTCTTCAGAGCTGTTGTATACTAACTTCTGAATGTTGCCCAGCCTGTCACCCTCTCTAAATAAGATTATCCATTCCTACTTACTGTCATCTGTAAAAAGACTCTGGGTGGTATTTGTAAACTTCTCTTCACGTCGCCAAATTCCCATTGCAAAATAATGAGAGCTGAGCGACGAAGAATAAGTTTAATAATACTGTACCACCTCTCAATCCTTTAGCTTTATCTGTATACCAACTGTATTGTGTCACTAAAGTTCCTCCTTTCCTCTTCATTGTCTTCCATTCGTGTTATTCCAATGTCTTTTTAAGTTCCTGATCGTGTTTTCATTACTTCCAATGATCCAACTCGTCTTCCCGTTTAATTCAAAGCAAAGATCACCCATAAGTGTTTTATCAGAGTAGTTTTTGTAATCTATCTGGTTGTTACTTGGAAATTGTATAAAATATTCAAGCAGGAAAAACTGTAATATTGCATTTTTAACATCTATTTAAAAATTTCACACAAAATATATCATTAAAAATTAATATTTAGCCACTGGCATTGGCAAATTAATTTTTTTTGGATCATATTGATGCTAGTCATACTTTACACAAAAGACTACACACAATCATGCTGTGACATTATACAGAAACCATTTTTGTTAAGAAGGAACAAAAATATTGTATTTAGAAAAGAGGTAAAACAGACTAAATCCGGTTCAACATGCAGTGTTGTGAACAGAACAGAATGTGGGGCTGGAAAGAAACTAGTGGGGAAAGATAACGCTGTCTTTTCTATGTGACTGAGGTACTGTGAACATTTAGTACTTAAAAGCATGATCAAGGTACGATCAGAGTGGTAAAGTCGTGGTCTAATGTACTGCAACACCTTCCAATGAGATGGCTTCGAAAAATGATCCGAAACTATAGCTGTTGGGTGTGTGCAATTTTGGTTCATAAGATTAACTCAAATAGCTCGCTTTTATTCACCAGGTTGCAGTACATTAGACCATGACTTTACAAGAAGATTGCACATTGGTTCAGTATCTCCTTGTTGAACCGACAGATTTGTGAATTTAACCTCTGAAGCATAGGATTGGAGTACGACAAACTGATTAGCACTTGTCAACACAGTACTATTACTACTCCAAGTGATAATGAAAAGGCATATTTTGTTACTTGTACAGTATATTGTGATAACTCTGTGAATTTATATGAGGATGCATGAAAGTATAGGTTTTAATAATTATGGGGAGACTCTCTTGTTGCCAGCTTGGGAGGCTACTGATTCCTCCTAACTATGCCGGAAAACAAATGCCTTCAACAGTACTAATTGGGGATCGGTTTCTTCGCATAGTTTGGAGGAATCGGAGTCCTTCCAATTCGCCAACAAAAGAGATTCTTCCCTTAAAGCAAAGTTTGTAAAGAATTATATTTTGTCATTAATTAAACATGTACAGAATACATTTGTTGCTGTTATGTGACAATAATTATTATAATGTAGCATAATTCTGTCTAGTGTCTTTGCTAATATTCTAGATAGAGGTGGGCTTCATGTTGCCTGTTTGTTTGAATCTGTAAGGAGTGTGAAATGTGGGTGTGTGAATATTGACTACCGTACATTGTTCATTTAACTTTAGAATGGGGTGAATGTGTATGTAAAGTGAGTGACCTTTGTACTGTATATACCTTTACTCTTTTCCAGGGTGGGTATAATGATGGTGCTTGTCATTATACACAAGTTAATTATTAAACATATTATATTTTGAACTTTAAAATATTACCAGTTTAACTTTAAGCTATATCAGTAAATGAATAAAGCACTTGTTATGTCCTAATAAATGTGCCTTACTAATTTAACAATATTCATATTAAATGTTCTGGGTAAAAGAAGATACTGTACTACATAATAGAAATTGTCAACATTAGTGGGTAAGTTTTACTGATACAGTATATACAGTCGTGGTCAATAATAATCATCCACATATGGGTATCTCAAACAATTTACTGTCTAATGTTTTCACGTTCATATAAGATGTTTTTATTTTAAGTAGTGTGTAGCTGCTTGTGGTAAATTAAAAGATGGTAGTTAACCTATCTATTGGAAAGTTTATCATCTAAGGAACAGAGGGAAGCTGTCAAACTCTTACGTAAGTTACCCCTATATGGATGATTATATTTGACCGCGACTGTACATCTTATATAGTAGATAGAAATCTGATTGATCCCCTGTGTTTATATAGCATGGCTTTTCAGTTTACTACTACACAGTGTTAAAACTGATGATTATTTATAAAAGTGGGGGAAATAATTAAGGAAAAATTATTCAGTTTGCAGTTTAATGTCTTTCTTGATAGTTTTATTAAATTTAATAACCTTTTTATCTTGTTGAAAGCCATTTAATGCTTAGGTACCATGATTTTAATAATATGGTTCCCGATTTTGCATTCCAAAACTATAAACTGTGGGCCATAACTATGAAATAAGCCCAAACCTTGCTCAAAACTCATGTCCTTACATTTGGCTGAAGCTGATAAAACCAACTTAGCTTGAGGAACTTCAACAACAACTTACATTAGATTATATGCCGGTCTTAAGATATTGGTTTTCTCCTTAATTAAATAGGTGAAGATTGAATCACAAAATAAATTAAACCTGTACCAACCCAAATTACTTGTCATTGAAACTTTAACATAGAGACATTGACAATGCAAGGTAAAAGTAACCAGCTAAATTATGGTATATTGTTCCACGTGTATATGTTTCACTTCCTAATTTTGCAATATAACGAACAACATTTGAGATCTGGGCTGAAGTAAAAATATTAATTACTGTATATAGCAAATAATGGTCTACCTTATTCCAGTGCCTCTAAATATATGGAAGAACCAGTACAAATGTGTCAGTTGTACATAATATTATAAATGTATTAATTACCTCTAGCAGTACAGTATAGAAGTGAGGCCATGTTCTCCCACTGAGTCCCGGGTGTATAGTCATGTATGTATACAAGAAGGGAATAAGGGACATTGTATTATGGATTAAAATACTTTTATTGGGGGAAAAAGGCACTTCGCCGCTCAGTTCACGTTGCAAAATAATACGAACCGAGCTTTTTCCTCCAAGAAATACCGGTAGTTTAATCAATAATACCACCCTGAGTGTTTATAGGCAACTATATTTTGAATGGTACTGTACTATTGGCCACAAAATTCATACACACGCTGCTGTTGTTGTTGTTATTTTTTTGGGGGTGTTTACAACATATATAAAATGTCGGACAAACTACATAACCACAACACGACGTTATTATTAGGTTTGTCATTTTGCGGACACAGACGGCCGTACTGTATGCAAGAACGTCCATGGTGTTGACGATGGCACAGTACCGATACGATGGCTCTAGTATATTATTTTGTCTAAAAGGAGTCGTCGTACCACACCATCGTATGCACCGTGAATGTTCTTGAATAGGCCCAGAGTCGCACCTGATGGCAGACCTCTAGACGTTGCAGTGCTTTCAGAATAATTTACCTCTCTTTCCATACAGCCTGTGTAAGAATTCCATTGGCCAACTGTACACTTTTAAGTCTTTCTCGATAATAATTGACACACCCCGGGGTAGCTTTGGGATATATAAGTTATTTTGTACCATTGCTCATCATGGAAATAAAACGTAACCTTTTCTCTGGGGATTATTTGCCATCGACCCTCCTTGATTTATGGACCTTAAGTGATGATAGTGTGTTTTTTAGTGGATAATAATAATAATAATAATGATAATAATAATAATAAAATAAAATGTATATATCAGACCAGCCCGTTGAAAAAGAGATAAATATTGTGTTTATCGTTGTTGTTATTGACTTTCCCGTGTTTTTATTTTTTATTATTTCCTAGACAGTAATTAAATGGAAGGAAAATTGCATTCTCTAATTGGTATCCCTTTTTAATTATCCTTACTTCCATTTCATATCTCCTTTTAGCTATTACTATCTCCATTTTCAGCTATTTCCTAGTTTTCAATGACAGAAAACTACATAATTTGTTTTATATGTATACGGAAGAAATATTTGGCTGTACAATGGCAATTCCTTGTAGTATAATCCCACGTATAATTATGAATGAATATCAGAGAATCCAAAGCGAAAGTGGAAAGTGATTGGCTGAAATTTGAGTGGTGGTGAAAATGTTGTTATATACAGCCAGATTTTTCTTCTTGCACTTTCTACTTGCTCAACTGTACATCTTGAATTCGACTCACTCGTTCCCTTTCAATTCTTATTATACCCGTCCCTCTTTTCCTTCTGTTTCCTTCGTTCTTTATTTTTCATTCTCCCTTTTGAAAACCCACAAGCCTTACAAGGTCTTTAATTATTGTCTCGCACAGTATTCTTATATTGCATTACATTCTGATATTTCTCTTAATGATCAAGAAGTATCGAAGCAGTGTCTTAAGCAGTGAAGCAAATGAGCCTCAAGATGGTTTATTCAAAATATTAACATAGTTTCATTCAAAGACTGAAATGGAGGAATCAATATATAACCAACTAATTAAAATATTTTCGAGCTGGAGGGTTACAAATACAAATATACTTCGATTATCTTCACACTATACCAAGAAATGGACCAGTACCTCAATATACGAATAGGAGATCTGTTTCCTGGCCGTGTTTACAACTTTAGAGGAATCATATTAGCTCTTCAAATTCACCAGCAGTGCCTAGGCTAATAGAAGCTAGATTCTCATAATGACCAATTAAACTACCAAATAGTTTAATTGACTTTCTCAATCATTTATCCCCCGTAGGGGGGGGGGGGGTATTGCCTGTAGTAATGTGGGCAATACTTACAGGGTTTCGGCGCCCCATATCGGCCCCAGCCATTAGCTTTCAGTTCTTCAACTGTCCCTCTTTTCTTTTTATTTCCTTCCTGCTTGCTGTCACACCTCTCTATCACCTTTTTCTGGCGCTATAGGACCTCGATGTTGCCAAGCCTAATATCCATCAATAATAAAAAATAAATCGATAATTTATCATTCCTACCAAATTAAAGTCAAGTTTATATATCATTTTTTTTTTATTATCTTTAGGCAAAAGATCAGTGCACAAGGCGATCTATTAAATTGCTTTATTGTATTCCATCTCATTTATATATTCATATGTGAAGTTATGGGGACAATGTACCGGCTCACACATATAATTTCTTGGCTTTTTTGGTAAATGTAATGAAATCCAACACTAATTATACAAAAAAAAAATATACAAGAAATAATACTAAAAATTATAAAAACACACTGAAATATGCAGTAGGATACAGTAGCCCAAACCTGTATGTGTCTATAAGGTTATGCTATAATAATGATGCTTTTTTCTCCATGTCAAATAATATATAATAATCGGTGCTCCCTAGATAATATAGAACTCAATGTAGTTATTTCTTGATATAATCATCGAATTTTCTAGAGTTGATCAAAATGCAGTAACAAAAATTGATATATTGATTAAGGGGGTGCGGGAGTAAGGGGACAGGCTTGGGGGAAGGTTTAGGGGGTGCGGGAGTAGGGGGACAGGCTTGGGGGGGTGCGGGAGTAGGGGGACAGGCTTGGGAGGGGCTTTCTACCCACCCCACGCCTGTCCCCCTATTACCGCACCCCCCAAACTCCCCCAAGCCTGTCCCCCTACTCCCGCACCCCCCAAACCTCCCCCCAAGCCTGCTCCCCTACTCCCGCACCCCCCAAACCTCCCCCCAAGCCTGCTCCCCTACTCCCGCACCCCCCTAGCCTGCCCCCCTACTCCCGCACCCCCCAAACTCCCCCCAAGCCTGCCCCCCCTACTCCCACACCCCCTGATTGTTTATGAAACTCGAGGACTTCTGATTCCTCTAGACTATTACACCACGAAACAATTGAAGCTCCTTCAGTGCGGGATCAAAGTGTTTCGTGGCAACATTTGAAGGACTCGCTAACCTCCAATTTTCTTTACTACATCACGGCCGAGGTTCCTTGAGAAATATTAATTAATGAAAGTGGAACAATAATATAATCTGTTTGGAGAAATTGGAGGGCTACGTATCCTTCAAACTATGCTACAAAACAATCTATCCCCTAGCTATATATTGGTGTATCGAATTAACTATCGATCAAGGTAGCGTATTTTCGAAGCATAGTTTGGAGGAATCGGTATCCTTTCAATTGACCATCAAGAGATTATTTATTCTACTACTACTACCGTCCCTCCATTCGTACAATTTGCTCCAGAAAATATACTAATCAAGAAATACAATTAGAGTCTCTGTTTCTGTTTCGTGACTGTTTCGACCCTCTTTATAGACTCGAAGCTTCAAATCACTAACTCGATCATAGCTTCACGGTCTGGTGAGTTAGAATAGCCAGAACAGTTTAAGCAGTGGTTGAGTGAAGGTGTGTGTGTGTGTGTGTGAGTGTGTTGATTGATCCAGCTAAGGTAAGACATTCGTTGTTATTGTGTCAAGATATTTTGTGTGTTGTTGTTCGATATTTTTGTCATAAATGGTGATAAATTGCAGGACTAGGACGTTTTTCCCTATTCAGATCCATCTCTAATTTAATTCACTTAACTCTTAATTTAGAAAAGAAAGATGTTTATCGTCTCAAATTAAGAAGCACAACCATTTTGCTGATTTTGATATGTTATATTAGTTGTACAAAGTATTCAACTGTCCCTCTTTTCTTTTCATTTCCTTACTGCTTGCTGTCACACCTCTCTATCACCTTTTTCTGGCGCTATAGGACCTCGATGATGCCAAGCCTAATATCCATCAATCAAATTGTACAAAGTAGGAACTGTTGAGTTATCATGGCAACACTACAGTAAGTAATTGTTTATTGTATTAGGCCTATTCTCTTCACCAGCATCACCATTAACCCTAATTTTAGTGTTTGCGTGTGTTTCTTGGTGTAAGTAAATATTCTAAGTAACGATACAAAGATTAGTATAATTATAATTCATGGTGTTTTTAGATCGTCTTTACTGATATCACCGACGAGTCTTTCTGGCTGGCTTTTATAGTTTTATGTTTTGCCATTAGTCTCTTGCAACTTTATTCTTTATGCTTGGGTGAATAGAATTGTGTATATTGCAAAAAATTGGATTTACATTTTTTGAATTGTTATTATTTTAAAGTTAATTAATACTTTTTCTTTCAGGAAATTGGTTACAAACTCGAGGGATCTATATTGAAAGGAGTATCATCATTCGGGACAGGCTGGAATCCATCTCCGTACAGTTTCATTATTGAAAACTTTTATGCATGGCTTAAACTCCGAAAAAAGTGAGTACTGTACAGTTGGACACAGGAATTGTGCTACAGCCCAGGTGAAATATATTTGTCCCATTTGAGTAACCAGTGTCTATTATCTGGTAGTTGCTTTTTATTACCATCCTCAATACTGACTTCTGCCCCTGCTGATGTCTCCTATTTGGCACTAAGGAACTTGATATTGGGAGAAATTGACCATCTTTCACTTGGGCTATACCTCGAATTCCTGTGTCCAACTGTACATACATGATGTTGATTGGTAGCTTCATAAATGGTATACCAGAGTAACTAAGCAACCAATTTGTGTTTTACTTAATTTGCATAACATGGGTATGTATTAGTCCGTTCGATTTTTTTTTTTAATATAGATAATCCCATCAGGAAGATTACTATAAATAAGCCTAGATGAGAACGGGTGTCACACTAGCGGTCTTTAATTTCCACCCACTATGACCCACATTGTTGCTCCCACACCACTTACATGTCTGATTTTCATTCTTTCTATAGGGTCTCTACTTTTCATCGTCCATGCAATCATAGGCTGCGTGGCTGCTGGTGTTTGTTGCTTGCAGCCTGTTTTTGTAGAAATCAAACGAGAGACAGGTTGAAAGTATAAACGGATAGTCATAGCTGTAAATAATTTGTATTCGCAATAGCGTTGTAATTTTTTTTTTTTTAATTAAACTGTTCTCATAGTGGGCTACTGCACTGTACTAACCTTGAAGCGGCTGTAATAAATACATGTAAAGTGATGGTCTAATGTACTGCAACACCTTCCAATGAGATGGCTTCGAAAAATGATCCGAAACTATAGCTGTTGGTGTGTGCAATTTTGGTTCATAAGATTAACTCAAATAGCTCGCTTTTATTCACCAGGTTGCGGTACATTAGACCATGACTTTACTACAGGTAGACTCTCCTCACCTGGGCAGCTCCAAAAAAAAAAGTGAGTACAGTACTGGTCTAGTTGTCATTCAAAGGGATATACAGTGTATCTTAATTTTTTAAATGACTAAAGCGGCAATGAATTGTACTTTGCTTAGTACAGTACAGTACAGTGTGTCTACTGCTAAATTACTGTACAGATTGATTTAGTGAAGTCCATTTTCCCTTTAATCATCCATTTTCGTTTTTTAATCATTTTGTATATGGATAATGCCATGGCTCAATTTTCCTGGATGGTAACTATAAATATAAGCCTATATAAAATTGTGTTAAATTTCAATCGGTTAAAATGACCTGGATATTGTAAATGGCCTAACTATAGGCTACCATATTGGTTATAATTAGGATTACTTGGTGTAATTCTTCATTAACAGTGCAGTTGATTATTAATGGAATTGTAGAATTGTTCAAACTGGTTAAATTTGCTCTGTCTAGTAATTAGGATTTGCTTTCGGAGTAATTGGTATTTTGTAAGTGATAAAACAATATTGTGGAGGCCCTACCAGTATGGTTTATGTACAGTACAGTAAGATTACAGTATCTGGTTTGCATAGTATTTGAAAAATGTCAGGAAATAAGAGAAAGATTACTGTGCTTGATTGGTTTTAAATCCAGTGTACAATAGTCTATTTGGCTAAAATTTATTACGATATAATATTATAATGGTGTAAATGAATGGCTTCCTCATGAAGCCTAGTTATGGACAGTCCTGTAGGCCTATTTCAATTTTATATGGGAGCTCTTTTTAGCCTTGGGAGAAATGTAAAATTGTTTGATAGGATCATCAAAATTTAAGTTTTGCTGAGGATATTGATAAATGGTGTCTTGTTTTCCACTGCTCTCTTTGCCTATATATTATAAGAGATTTAAAGTAACTTTAACTGATTAAACTACATGGCCTAATAAAGTGTTAAGATCTTTGCCCTTTATTCTTGATGGGACTGTATTGGAGGAGGTCTGAGAATTTGGTTATTCTGGGAGTTACATTTGATGCCAAACTGACTTTTGAGAGGCATGTTCGGTCAATCTCAAGGTCTGTCTCCCAGAAGTTGGGTATAATGTGTAGAGCTTGGCGTGTGTTTAGACTCTTTGTTGCTGAAGTGTTACAACTCCTTTGTGTTGCCTGAACTTGCCTCTGTTGGAATACTGTTCTCCAGTGTTGTGTTCAGCAGCTGATTGCCATCTCAAGTTGCTGGATAGGATTGTTTCCAATGCTAATTTTCTTACTGGCGGTTTACTTGATTGTAATCTGAGTCACCATTGTTCTGTTGTATCATTGTACATGCTCTTAACTCCTCTCTGCCTCCTGTGTGTTCCTGTTTGTGTCACTCGTGGTGCATTGGACTCCCGTTGGTGTGCTTACGTATTGCCGCGCTGTAGAACCTGTCGGTTTAGTTGATAGTTTGTCCTTAGGTCTGTGTCTCTGTGGAATGGTCTTGGTGATCCTTTGATGGTGTAGGACTTGGCTGGCTTCGAGTAGGGCTAATGTTTTTATTAAGCTAACTGCTCATATTTATTTTTCTGGTTAGATTCATGGGGCTGGGGTCCTCGGATTGATAGAATGATTGCATTTTCTCCCAGCTTTGTCTGGTCCATTTTTAACAATAATAATAATAATATAGTAAAGTATACATTCTGTAGACATCCATGGTCCAGGTTTATTATTTGGGAAACCAGATGGTGAAATTGAAATGTAGACCTCTGAAGAAAAATTGGACAAGTCCTTTGTCTTAATCAGTTGGGAAAGCAGTCTTCATGTTATAAAATGAAATTGTATGCCATACAGAGTCTGGTACATATTTGTACACTCACTCCATGTCTGAAACTACTATTTTAGTCTGATAAATGTTGCAGAATGAGAAGAAATTAACAGTTGGTGGCATAGGTTTAAATGTATTTCTCTAGTTTCTATAAAGATTAGATGTGAGCAGTACTGTACTTAAAGAGTTTCAGTATCACTTTGCACCTTTCTTGGAAGAATCTCTAAAATTTAATTTGGAGGATTGAAGTTTAGGAGGCTGGACCAAGTAAGGAGGGAGTGTTGGAACAGGGAAAGATAGAGACTCTTCTGCCGTGGCCACCCCCTTGGGGGGAGTTCCCAGAGGGAGTTAGGCGTCAGAGCTATAGATAGATAGGATTGAAGTTTATGAGTTGTGATTAATTTTAGCACTATTAAATCACTTTTTTAAATGCAGTTTTGACGGTGCTTTGTATTGAGTTGCATTCTTAAATTCAGTACAGACTGTAGTTCATGAAATTAGTAAAGCAATATGGTACAGTATGAATTATGTTTGATTCCTACAAAATAATGAAATGTAAAATAGTCTGTCAAATTGTAAATTTAATGTGACTTTCCTACTGGGATAGTTTGAATGGTAGCCTTCAGCTCCCATGGACTCTATCCTAGTATTCATGTTATTTGGGAGTAATTTAATTGTTTGTAGCACCTGCTGGTGTTTTTTTCCAAATTAAGGATGATGTAATGTAGTTATAAGAGTGCTTCAAATATTGGCATGAAACCCGTGCCTATATGGAAGCTTGTTTCATGAAGTGGTCAGGAGGAATTGGAAACCTCCAGTAAAATTAGATCAGGTATGTGGTATTTCAAATCTTACTGTATAAGATCAGATTTTTAGTATTAACCCTTTAGTCTGTTAAAAGTACTGTAGTTTTAAATTTTTATCAGGAACAGGAGTTCCAGGTTTTGCCTTAATGTTTACCTTTGAATCTGATAATAGCTGTAGAGGATATGTATCTAGCAGTTAAGTTTTGGTCATGAAATGTATGTCTCCTAATGAATTTATTTATTCCACAGAAAGATCAACTCAGAAGTGGACCCATTGGAATACTTAAAGGATGTATAGTGTATACAAGAAATGGCTTGGTGTCTGAAGTCCCTGACAGCCACCATGGAAGGGGCTATCTACATGACTGGGTAGTATTTTCTGGAATAACCAGCGATTGATGTGGCCAAGCTATTGAAACTTTCATTTCCATAATCCTTTGCTTGAGATGTATAATCCTATGCCGATGAGGCCAATATATTAAGCTTGATCAGGAATGGATTGTAACTCTGCTGGTTTTACGCTGCATTTGTTATAAATGTGAGTGAAAAGGTAGGACAGAATTTCCTAAAATAATATGAGGGCTGTGTGGAGCATATCTTAAAAGATAGTACATTCAGGGTTCCCAGATGTATGTACAGTTGGACACAGGAATTGTGCTACAGCCCAGGTGAAATATACTTGTCCCATTTGAGTAACCAGTGTCTATTATCAGGTAGTTGCTTTTTATTACCATCCTCAATACTGACTTCTGCCCCTGATGTCTCCTATTTGGCACTAAGGAACCTGATATTGGGAGAAACTGACCATCTTTCACTTGGGCTATACCTCTAATTCCTGTGTCCATCTGTACTTATGGTGTTAAATAGGTGTATAGCTCTGTACTTTTGTTGTTAAATTTTAGTTCTTTGTTATTGTCTACAAAGAGAGGAAAGAGTGAGTGTCCAGAGAGGAAAGGGCGAGTGTCCAGAGAGGAAAGGGCGAGTGTCCAGAGAGGAAAGGGTGTCGAGAGAGAGGAAAGAGCGAGTGTCGAACTACCACTACCACAACCACCACTACTATTTACTGTAAGTGTTTAATGTTGGTAAATCTGGAGTAAACGATTCCTCCAAACAAATTTTCCAAGTGACGGAACAAACACCATTATTTTTGTTTATCTAGCCGTGTTTCCTTGACATACTTTGGAGGAATCAAAATGCTGCAATATAAATCTGGAGTAAATGATTCCTCCAAACTATTCCAAGAAAACACCATTATTTATTTTTACTCTTCTGACATTATTATTATTGATGTAGTAATCCTAAAAAAAAAAAATTTGTATTAATTTGTACCATCCATAAATTAATGCATTTGTATTTTTGTTACAGAATTGTGGAGTTTTACAAGAATAATAACTACCACCACCACCATTTAATGTGAGTTTTATGGACTTACTGTGTGTATCTTTTTGTCACACACACACACACAATGTATTATATTATTTGTCTGTCTGTGTGTGTGAGAATGAGTGATATATATCTCTCTCACACAGACAGACAAGTAATATATTACCATCAATAATTTTTACTTGAACTCTACATTCTTTTAGGTATGTAATTATGATGTTATAATAATATCTGTGTGTGTGAGAGAGGGAGTGATATCTCTCGCACACACAGACAATATTATTATAACATTAATAATTTTTAATTGAACCCTACCCCCTTACAGGTATCAAATAATTAATATTTTCAACAGGTGAGAGGATATAATATGTGTATATTAATATAAGAGGTAAATAAAATATAATAATTAATAATTGTTTTTTTTACTTTATTGTTGTTTTCTCTTCCTCTTGTTCTATTCTCTTCCTCTCCCTCTTCTTGTGTGTTCTCTTATCCTCCCTCCCTCTTCTTGTCTGTTCTCTTCTCTTCCTCTCCTTGTGTGTTCTCTTCTCTCCCTCTTCTATCTCCTCTCTTCTCTACACACCTGTAAAGTAAACAGATTAATTAGTATTAAATCTTTTAGTGTGTTGAGTACAAAATATTTCTAAATCAAAGCTACATAGACAAACTAATAAATATAAATAGAACATAAATAATACTCTCCTCTTTTTTTATGGTAGGTTAGGTTCCTGATAAGAAATAATGGTACTTTAACTTGAAAATTGAGACTCCTTGTTCCTGTTATTTTAAGAGTTCGTGTAAATTGCATTTTTTTCATAAGCACTATTTCAAATTAGCATAATTTAAACTCGCATAAAAAGAGAGGAGAGTGTAATAGTAAATAAACGAGTCCTTCAAATTATTATCATTATTGAGTGTACTTCAACATTTAATACACAAACAGCTGCTTACATTTTATAAGTTAACAGAAATAGATTGAGAAAACAAAACAACTTATACAGTTTCCTGTAATTCCAGATAATTTTTTTTCAAGGTAGGTTTAATTATTGGATGAATTCTATATTAATTAATGAAAATTACTAGTCTGTTCAAAATTTGTGTTCCTTTTGGCCTCTTATGCTTAGATAGATAAAAATAGATATAGTATTTTCAAAATTTGTGTTCCTTTTGGCCTCTTATGCTTAGATAGATAGAAATAGATAGATAAATAGAGGCTAGTGGAACACAAATTTTGAACAGACTTTATTAATCCCCAACTACCAAAAAAACCTACCGTAATTGGTGAGTTCTGAGTGATGGTTTCTATAGTCACTTCAACCATCCCTGAACTGCTTGGTAATAGCCAGAGAGAATGTCACTTCCTTCAACCCTGGGAGCAGAAAAATATTATTGTATATCTCATACATACTCATAATATTACTCATACATACATACAGTCGTGATCAATAATAATCATCCACATATGGGTATCTCAAACAATTTACTGTCTAATGTTTTCACGTTCACATATGATGTTATTGTTTTAAGTAGTGTGTAGCTGCTTGTATTGAATTAAAAGATGGTAGTTATTGTTTTAAGTAGTGTGTAGCTGCTTGTACTGAATTAAAAGATGGTAGTTATTGTTTTAAGTAGTATGTAGTAAATTAAAAGATGGTAGTTAACCTGTGTGTGTGTGTTATTATCATTAGCCTAAAGAGAGGAGAGTGCCTGTTGTATAGTCATGGTCAATAATAATCATCCATATAGGGGTAACTCACATAAGAGTTTGACAGCTTCCCTCTGTTCCTTAAAATAAATAAGTTAAGTACTGTACCATCTTTTAATTTACTACAAACAGCTATGCACTTCTGTTCCTTAAAATAAAATAAATAAGTTAAGTACAGTAGTTATGCACTACTTAAAACAATAACACACACACACGTTAACTACCATCTTTTAATTTAATACAAGCAGCTATACACACACTACTTAACAATAAAATCTACATATGAAAACATCACAGTAAATTGTCTGAGATACCGATATGTGAATTATTATTATTGACCACGACTGTACATACAAACTGTATATTATATAAATTAGACTGTACATACAATCATACAAACTATATACTGTACTGTATTATATAAATCACACAGAATAATTAGGTTGATATTAAGAGACCCTGTTTTGGAGTAAAAAAACAAAACAAAAAAAATTGGAGGAAAATAGGTCCTTCAAATATTGCCATGAAACACACACACCTATATGGAAGGAGGAATCAGAAGCCTCCAAATACACACACACACACACACAGGGTCCTTAAAGGGAGATTCTATAACTGGTAAATTGGAAGGCTATTTATTCCTCAAAACTATTCCAAGCAACAACAGAAACACACATACACATTGTCATGCTGTTTCCTGGCATAATTTGGAGGAATCAAGATGCTCCAATTTAAACCTGGAGCAACTGAATCCTCCTAACTATTACTCCAAGCAACAGAATACCATTATTTTGGTTTCCCGACACAAATTCTCTCTCTCTCTATGTACAGTATTTAAAAATTTGGAGGGATCACAGACCTTCCAATTCACCAACAAATTAATTTTCCCTTATTATGAGAGCCAACAAGTACTGTACGCCGTGACTGACAAACTGACCGACCGATAACAGCTCCCATTCCCACACCACCACCCACCACCACAATACTTTATTTCATGTTAATATATATTATTAGATACATTTCTGCAGTAGTACTGTATATCCTTTTTTGTGAAACTGCCATGTTTTGGTGTGTGTGTGCAGCTGTGCATGGGAACCAGAAATACGATTGAAAGTGCATGTAGTTTGAGGGCAGGTGTACATGCGGTCAGTTGTACACATAAAATATTAAGTCCTTGGATATCTCGCATCTTCTGATAACTCGACAACTGATCAGAGTTAGCGAGACTTTATTTTATTACTATATACTGTAGGTATAATTCAACAATATTTATACTTAAAATGCTTCATAATGCATAATTTGAGGAGGTCTATAAAGGCTCAATCCAATTTACTGTATTTCTTATAGGAAAAATAGATTAAGTTTTCAAACAGCCTTCTGGAACGGACTAAGTTCGAGAACCGAGGTATCACTGCATATACATTTTTGTGTCTGTTATCAGTTATAATATTAAATAGAATGGGGTCCTTCCTTACCTTCCTGAGGTTCCAGTCTGAGAGAGAGGAGTCGTCATCATCTGGAAATTCCTCCCCTCCACCACCACCATCACCACCACCATCACCATCACCGTTCTCCATGGGACTTGTGGAACCGAGGTTTGATATCCTCGCTGCGGTCAGGGACACTTTCATCCTCCTCATCATCACCCTGTTATTGGATTTGGTATATTTGTAACCAATAGGTATTTCTACAGAGTACTTATGTATTGCCAGTTTATTCAAGGGACTAACATCACTTTCTTTAGTGCACATGCTGTATTAATTATAGAATATCATTTATCATTGAGGTTTCACTCTCGCAGGAGCATAGGTGATGTCGTAATACTCACATGCAGAAATCACTTAATATGTTATTACCAACCTTTAGCAATATGATGTCAATCTCTTGAGTACTTCATTCCTCAGGGCACCAGGATTGGAATGAGCTTGGTCAGGTGTGGCTTGAGAGATGCTCTGCCAATAAGAGCCAAAATTCACATTGCTTCCAGAGTCCAGAGCGACCTTCTCATCGGGGTCCTTAGGGAGGAGAATCACAGTTTATTACAATACACTTACATTACATGAAAACATTTATTTATATTCAGTATTGTTTACAGTTTCATTCAAATTAGCTCAATGCTCAAGCAACATTCTACGACAGAAGGCCTTACTTGTATGTTGGGGATTAGAGAGGATATGTGAGCATCACCAGCGCCGCGCCTGACACACATTCTTACACACATCAGGTGCAAGAGGTTCTGTGGAGCAACAAAATAACCTTTGAGCAACACAACAAAAACAAGAGAAACAAATAAAATCTGCTAATGATTGAATTGATTCATTACACTAATGTTTCATAATCTGTAAAAGAAATATCATACTGTACTACTGTAATAGTAAACAAGAATAATGAAAGATGTTGATGACAAAGGAGAGGTATTTATTGATGAAGGAGAATAGGCAGAAAAAAAAAAAAGAAGACAAACCCTACATACAGAAAACAACAACTTTTAACTACAATTTCATTCTGGTAAGACCATGTGGTTGACTGTAGAGTGTAACTGGAGAGTGTAGGTGTCCACAAAAGACGCGGGTTAAACAAGGTTCAACCCACTCAGGTCAGGTGTATGGGGTGCGGCCCTAGTAAGGTGCGGCATCAGTCTATATTAGTTGTGATAAACCACGTGTACAGCAAAGATGTCTAGCTCATTGTCTGTTGATGAAATCGTGTTACTGGACAGTGTTCAACCAAAACGTAAAAGGCCAAGAAATGCAGTACTGTACTGTACATGAAATAAACTGCAAGAGAGAACATCTGGGAGAATACCATAATCTATTTAATGAGCTGAAAAGTGATCCAAGAAGATTTCTTCAATATACAAGGATGTCTAAGTGCATCGAATCCAAAGTTGAATTAATAGATCACATTGTGTTCTTCATAACACCATCATACATAAACAAAGAGGGAGTTGAACAGCATCTGACTGAGACTGTCATCTCTGCTCTTCAGCAAAACCATCAATTGCAATGCCCTGGACGACCAGCTAACAAAGCCAATAATGTTAGAGAAATCTTTAATGCATTCTTAATGAATCATCCTATAGTGTACAAGGGATAAAACAATGACTATCACTTATGGTAGTGCCCTATGACTGATCCATGTTTGAAATCTGTGTTTGGTTTGCTACTTAACTAATAACATTGCTTTGTAGTCACCATCTGAATTAAAATAAAAATAAAATTGTCTAACACTATTCAGAGTATGTTAAACATCTTGAAGCAGCCGTCTACCCGCGCGGGTTGAGCAGGCAAGAATGGCCCGAGGAATCAGGAAAGCTGGTATGAGCAGGCTAGCAGGTTCCACACACTGGTCCCCACTCTGTCTGTGCACACCTAGGCTACATTCCTTTGTATGGGTGAATTGTGGGTGAACCTGCTTTCTCTGTGTATGCTCTCACTATACATTAAACATCTATACATCTCACTCAACACTATAGCCATTTTCACTGCACTAACTCAACTTCTATAATATTATTTTTGGAGATGTGTCTGTTCGTGGCATCTCACACACCACTGTTAATTTGGCTGTAAACCGGCACATGCCACCCACGGAATGGAACTTTCTGAAAACTTAATGATTTTCAGTTTAATTATGTGGTGGGGCAATTTAATACTGGCTGGCCAATAAAGAGCTGAGATCCAAGACACAAGGCAAAAACAAAGTTGTATATTGTACTGTATATTACCAGTATACAGTAGAACAACTTATGTTACAATAAGTACGACCAATTTATCTACCTACAGGCAATCACAGCTGTCAACCTTTAATATCAATTTTATACAAAGTTTGTCTATTAAAATATTGACACACAAACACTCAATGTATGTAAAATATTTTCCATGAATGACAACTGAGGTGTCAAAAACCATTGACTGTTACATTTTTAAGAGGGAAAAAAAAAAAAAAAAAAAAAAAAAAAAAACCTAATGACCACAAACCAACACTCGCAAACTAATTCACAACAAATAACCAATGACCACCTGTTTATACCAAGACAAACTTTCAGTAATTAATCACAAATAAACCTCTGGTCACTGATAAAAACATTAAACCTCAATCCCCACCTGTGTCTAATGACTTAATGAGCAGTAATGCCAGCAAGCCAGGGTACTGCTGGTGGTGGTGGTGGTGGTGGACAGGTCTCTATACTCTGTTCAAAACTTTTGTTCCTTTTGGCCTCTTATGCTTAGATAGATAGATAGAAATAGATAGATAGATAGATAGATAGAGCGATATTTTTTTTTTTTTTTTTTTTTTTTTATTATATGATCCGACACTGGACATAGGCTCAATCAAGCCCGTTATCGTGGCCCAGGTCAACTGATGTTCACACACACACACACACGTCACGACTTCCGAACTGGTACCCAGCCACAGAGAGAGGGAAGTGAGGGTGATTCCCAAATACTGCAGCTGTTATGGTACCAGTGAGGGTGTTTTACGACGTTCGGTGGCCTTATAGTTAGTGCCTGATACTCAAATCAGAAGAGTAAATATTCTCAGGCCCTCACCAGAGAGGATCGATCTCCCGACCTCTAGGGTATGAGTCCAGAACAGATATATAAATAGAGATAGTTAGATATATAGAAATAGATAGATAGATAGATAGATAGAGCGATAGTTAGATATATATATATATAAATAGAGATAGTTAGATAGATAGAAATAGCGATAGATAGACAGATAGAAATAGCTAGATAGATAAAGGCTATAGTGGAACACAAATTTTGAACAGAGTATAGTATCACAGCCCCATTATCTCTCCCTTAGCTTCCATCTGGACCTTTAATATTCCCATTCAGAAGTCATTAACCCCCTTACATGACACTCCAGCTGGTCACATGCACAGCAAATTGGCTCTTGTGTGTGTCAAAACAGCCTATTAGCAAGTCTCTCTCTGGCTGAGCGATGACATTATGCACCTGCTAAAATGGGTCCCACCGAAACTTTCATCACAGTAGAATAACTTGGAAAATGAAGCATTACTCACATCACCATTTAGATATAACAATGTAACCAATATACTGTACAGCAAAATGATATCTGTATATAATACTGCAGTACTTTTCCGGCAAAAGTAGCCGAGCGAGACTCAGCGAGTTGGAACCAAAACAAACATTTGAGAGCCTGTCTGGTGTTTGCCTGAGACTGAGAGTCCTCACTCCTCAACACCTCAACAATCAACTTTATCAACCATGCCATCATCGTGTTGTGTCCCTCAATGTGTTAATAGACATGGGGGCCACAAATTCCCCAAAGAAGCTGGACAAAGGAAACGGTGGATAGTTGCTATTATAGTACTTCGCCAGCACATTCGAGTTGCCTATTCTCAATTGAAATATGTATTTCAATAAACCAGGAAGTTGATCTATGTAATTCGGAGTTTTAACTATCACCTGCATGTTCTTTTTATGTTTATTGTATTTTCATTTACTTTGTTTCCAATCAATGGTGTACCTGTTTAGTAATCCTGAGATGGCCAAATAATCTGAATGCCAATTTCACCAGAAAATCAACTTAACTCCTTTGATCACGAATAGTACTATTTTACCTGTGTTTTACTACTTAGAAAGAATTGTGTAGAAATATGTATCATTTAAGCTCGATGCATTTTTTTTGTGTATAAAATGACTCTGAAGGAATATTTTATTTTGCTTGTGTGCGCGATGAACCATCGATTGTGATGCCACCTGGTGGCAACCACCAGTTTAGAAAATTCCCCATTACAGATGATAACAAACATAAGTTTTGTAACAATGATTTTTTGAAAGATACACAATTACAGATGACTGGTTTTATACAAGACATGATATTGCCAAAATAATGATAGGAAATAACAACAGCATTTGGTTCCAGGCATTCATAAGACTGAAAGAAAGATATCCATATAATGACATTGTAACAAGAACAGAGCAGAAAAATAAAAAACAGTGACACCAAGTACAATTCAAGTTAAGAGAGTCATGGTGAGTAACATGGCTTGGAATTAAAAGGGTGTGGGAGTAGGGGGACAGGCTTGGGGGGGGGGGGGGGTGCAGGAGTAGGGGGACAGGCTTGGGGGTGCAAGAGTAGGGGGATAGGCTTGGGGGGGGGGGGTTGGGGGTGCAGGAGTAGGGGGACAGGCTTGGGGGGGGTTGGGAGTGCAGGAGTAGGGGGACAGGCTTGGGGGTGAGGGTGGGGGGTGCAGGAGTAGGGGGACAGACTTGGTTTTTTTTGGGGGGGTTAGGGAATAGGGGGGACAGGCTTTCTACCCACCCCAAGCCTGTCCCCTTATTCCCGCACCCCCCAAGCCTGTCCCCCTACTCACACACACCCATAAAGGGACATTAAAACTCATCTTATATATACAATACTTACCAAGATCTGAACGAGAGGATTATCAGAATGGCCTCCCTCAATTATATCCTGTAACACAAGGATACATATATGTGTTAAAATTATAACATCCACAAAACATAACATAACATACACCATCTCCTAAAAATATTGATGAATAATAGATGTGTCAAAATGTTGTTAAGGCCTCAATTATATCCTGTAACACAAGGATACATTTGTGTGTTAAAATTATAACATCCATATCACATAACATAACATACCAGTACACCATAACATTACATAACATACACCATCTTCAAAATAAAGCATTGATGAATAATAGATGTGTCAAAATGTTAATATGGTTACCAAATGACAGAAAAACACATCAGAAAATATATTGGTTTTAAATATGGTTGCATTTTGTCCAAAAGTTAAAGTTAATTAATTAAAAAAATCTTGTTGATATAAGTAAGATGTGTGAATTTAACACATTGTTATAACCTTTTAACACAGGCTATTGGGGGGGGGGGGGTTAGGGGGTGCAGGAATAGGGGACAGGCTTGGGGGGGGGGTAGAAAGCCTGTCCCCCTATTCCCCCCCCAAGCCTGTCCCCCTATCCCCCCCCCCAAGCCTGTCCCCCTATTCCCCCCCCCCCTAAGCCTGTCCCCTACTCCCACACCCTCTTAACAGGCTCGTAAAATGAAAAACCAGTTTATTAATTAGCCTCCTTCATATTGTAATATTGAATTCTATATTTTTGGTGAATGTGTTTGTTTGATGATTACCATACTGTACATCAGTCAAGAAGCCATGAGTGAGGCGACTTGACTTTTGCTGCCAAATATACACTCTCCTCTTTTTACGAGTTTGAAAAAAATTTAATAAATGCAATTTACACAAACTCTTAAAATAACACGAACAAGGAGGCTCAATTTTCAAGTTAAAGTACCATTATTTCTTATGGAAATGTACAATTTACTTTATGCGAAATTCACTTTATGCGACCCCTTCAGGAACCTAACCTTAAATAAAAAAAGAGGAGAGTGTATAGTCAGTTTTATTATAAGGGAGAAGGATGCGAAGGGGCGCCCAAACCCTTACACTTCCAAACTATTCCAATTATTCCAAACGAGCATTTAATTAATCCCCAAATAACTGTGGAAAATTTGACGTTTGGAAAATGAATTGACGTTACAGTAATTTTGCATAAGAGTTCCACCTGGATTGTTCCCACATTTTATACATTTTCATGCATATTTTTATTTGTTCTATTGATTGTTGCCCATAATATTTAACATAGGAGATAACTTTTTTGTACCCTTACTTGACCTAACCTAACCAAACCAGGACCAAGGCAGACTACCGGGACATAAACCTGGGCAGACTATAAGGACCTAACCTGGGCAGACTACCGGGACCTAACCTGGGCAGACTATAGGGACCTAACCTAGGCAGACTATAGGGACCTAACCTGGGCAGACTACCGGGACCTAACCTGGGCAGACTACCGGGACCTAACCTGGGCAGACTACCGGGACCTAACCTAGGCAGACTATAGGGACCTAACCTAGGCAGACTATAGGGACCTAACCTGGGCAGACTACCGGGACCTAACCTGGGCAGACTACCGGGACCTAACCTAGGCAGACTACCGGGACCTAACCTGGCCAGACTTTTTTTTTTTTTATTATATGATCCAACACTGGACATAGGCTCAATCAAGCCCGTTATCGTGGCCCAGGTCAACTGATGTTCACACACACACACACACGTCACGACTTCCGAACTGGTACCCAGCCACAGAGAGAGGGAAGTGAGGGTAATTCCCAAATACTGCAGCTGTTATGGTACCAGTGAGGGTGTTTTACGACGTTCGGTGGCCTTATAGTTAGTGCCTGATACTCAAATCAGAAGAGTAAATATTCTCAGGCCCTCACCAGAGAGGATCGATCTCCCGACCTCTAGTTAGGGTATGAGTCCAGAACACTAACCACTCGGCCACCTCCCCTACCGAGACCTAACCTGAGTAGGCTGTCGGGACCTAACCTGGGCAGACTACCGGGACTGTCCAATGTTTACAATGGCAGGAAAACACTAACTTAGACTTTTAGGTTCTGGACAGCTGAAATTTTCGATATGCTATTATACCAAAAATAAGTCAAACTTCCTCTTAAATTCATTACACATTAACATATTACATTGTCCCCTTGTGAAATATACACAAATTGTAAAGGTTTGCCACGTGGACCTTTTATGCAGAAATACCAATACTAATAACAGCTAAAAAAAAAAAAAGTCATCGTATCCGTACCACACCAGCCATCGTATACACCACGAATGTCCATGCATACGGCCCTAAGCAACCACACACACCATTAAAATTAATTATTACCATCATTCATTTTTATCATTATTTCATTATTTATATATTATTCATTATTATTTACTCATTATTTATTATTTATTCATTATTTATTATTTATTTATTCATTATTTATTAATTATTTATTAATTATTCATTATTTATTATTCATTATTTATCCATTTATTCTACATTAATATATCCTTCTTATACTCACGGTAATGACTCCTGATGATAACTGATTCATCTTGTAAAATAATGACGGAAAAAAGCCACTAAATTAATTATTATTATTATTATTATTATCACGTCAACAACACTTCTTCTTCCTCCTGCTGAAATATTTGTGGATTTACGGTCATTTACCTTAAAAATGGGTTGAAAATACCTTAGATGGACCCAAATTTCCTTAGATCCTGAACTATATTTTTGTATAGGTGATCATTTCAAGATATTTTTAACCCTTGACACACGATATTTTTATGAAATTATAATAGTTTTTTATAGCAATGCATTTTTCTTTTACGAAGACCCATACAATTACGAAAAAATCAATACAAATTACCTTAGATTGTCAAAACTTTACTTTAAATGGGCCCAAATTACGCTAATCTAGGGTAATTACTTTAAAAATGAGAACACCGATTTTTTTCACAATATAGAAGCAGTGTTACCAATTAATAATAGCCATAAAAATAACCTAACCAATATATAAGGTACGTACGGATTTTCTACCTTAATTACCCACTGATTTAGACTATTTTTTTTCTATGGCATTTTGACATTGTTAATTAATTAAAAAAGTTGGTAACATATAGTGAAGCCAAGCAGATCTGGCAACATTTAGTGAAGCCAAGCAGATCTGGTAACATTTAAATTAGTGAAGCCAAGCAGATCTGGCAACATTTATAAGTGAAGCCAAGCAGATCTGGCAACATTTATAAGTGAAGCCAAGCAGATCTGGCAACATTTATAAGTGAAGCCAAGCAGATCTGGCAACATTTATAAGTGAAGCCAAGCAGATCTGGCAACATTTAAAAAAGTGAAGCCAAACAGATCTGGCAACATTTAAAAAAGTGAAGCCAAGCAGATCTGGCAACATTTATAAGTGAAGCCAAGCAGATCTGGCAACATTTATAAGTGAAGCCAAACAGATCTGGCAACATTTAGTGAAGCCAAGCAGATCTGGTAACATTTATTTAGTGATGCCAAGCAGATCTGGCAACATTTAGTGATGCCAAGCAAATCTGGCAACATTTATAAGTGAAGCCAAGCAGATCTGGTAACATTTAGTGATGCCAAGCAGATCTGGCAACACTGACTGATGTAAACAAACCCTAATATTACTAATAATGGCAGAGTATGGTGCTCATATTACCATTACAGCCAGAGATAAACCTTCTATATTTGATGTGGTGGCTCAAGATGGACTTATGTCAACTTTACAACCTGCTGTCAACCATATTATGAGAGTAAGAAGAATATCCATAGTGTATACGATGGTGGTGTAGTACGGTACTATACGATGGATCTGTATTCAAGGTGTAACTTACTTATGTCAACCTTACAACCAGCTGTCAACCATATAATGAGAGTAAGAAGAATATCCATAGTGTATACGATGGTGGTGTAGTACTATACGATGGTGGTGTGGTACTATACGATGGTGGTGTAGTACTATACGATGGTGGTGTGGTGGTACTATACGATGGCTGGGCAAACTACCGGGTATAACCAGTGTAAACAATCATAAAGTGACTGGGGCAAATTTCCAGGACCTAACCTAATGTGGTAATACTGCTCAAGCCGAACCAAACACCCAGTTATCCTGTAATAATACCATAACTTTATATCTGCAGGTGTTAGCCGAGAACAACCCCGAGAGATATGGATTATTACTGCGATTTAGTGATGAGATCTTTGTCCTGTTTAACACCATCATACAACATCACTATATTAAAAATTATGGTAAGTATGATTACATGTGGTACTGTAACATAGCCTAGTTGAGTTGTATTCTATCTATCTATCTATTTATCTATAGCTCTGACGCCTCGTTCCCTCCGAGAACTCTTCCCACAGCAGAAGTGTCTCCAGTTTTCTCTATTCCCTTTATAAGATATTATCAGTATTATTGAATGTAGTTTTGTATACATGTAGAATCTGAGTTAAGTACAATTGCCCAAGAAAAGACTGCAACCAAATTTGCTGGTGTGTGGCAATATCTGGCAGCTGCTCTAAAGTAAACACTGGTATTTCATCAATGGATCACTCAGAACCTACAACCTTTGCATGGATGGATGTTATTGACTTCAGCTAATTACATTCATCCTTACAACTATAGGTTCTGAGTGATCCATTGATAAAATACGAGTGTTTACTTTGGAGCAGCTGCCAGATATTGCCACACACCAGCAAATTTGGTTGCAGTCTTTTCTTGGGCAATTGTACAAAATTATGTACAGTATGTAAAGAATTTAAATTGTCTTCACCATGCACTGCTGTTAATTTCTTTCAATATTATTCCAGGTGCCTCGTTTGCCGAGAATTTTTATGACCTCAAGAGAGTCGAGTTGAAGAACAAAAACTCAAACAAACCCTTGACTCTTTCCCACCAAGCTTACTACAAGTCCATGTTTACCCTGGTGACATTCCCTTACCTACGCAACAGACTAGACCAACTCTTCCAACAGATCCAAGAAAGACACGCTGATAATGCACTTTCAGAGGAGGTGAGAGAATACCTAACTAATCCAGTGCCATAGAATGTAATTAAGTTGTTAAAGCAGTACTGTATAATGAATCCATTCAAAACTTTATCATCTTAAATTTCATTCCCATAATTAAATCATTGGTCATCTCATCATTTACCGGTACAGTATACAGTACAGTAAACTCCCAGCCACATGTATACTAGTCGAGATCTTGTTCCATTAACCCTCCTCTTCTCCCAGTAGCTTAATTACTCTGGCTACCCTGCTATCATTCATATCTATCTATCTATAGCTCTGACGCCTCGTTCCCTCCGGGAACTCCCTCCAAGGGGGTGGCCACGGCAGAGTGTCTCCAGTTTTCCCTGTTCCAACACTCCCTCCTTACTTGTTCGAACCCTCCTCTGCCCCTTACGTTTCTCTCCTTTACTTACTCTTCCACTCTGTTCTGCCATCATTCATATGCTTTTAACATTAGAGTACTGTATTCCCATAAGCCCTACACCAAATACCCACCTTTCTAGGAAATACGGTACACTCTTCTCTTTTTTTATGCGAGGTTAGGTTCCTGAAGGGGTCGCATAAAGTAAATTGTACATTTCCATAAGAAATAATGGTACTTTAACTTGAAAATTGAGCCTCCTTGTTCGTGTTATTTAGTTTGTGTAAATTGCATTTATTTAATTTTTTTCATGATATGCACTATTTCAAATTCTCATAAAAAGAGAGGAGAGTGTACTGTATTCCAAACACCCGCCCTTCTAGGAAATATGGTACACAATGATTTTTAGTCTGGTCGTTATGATAACATATTTACACTGGAATATTATATCAGAACCAATTCTATAAATACATTATTGATTCCTCCAATTCCAGAGTTGGAAGTGCAGGATACAAAGATTATTCTTAAAGATGTGGCCAGTGCTTCACTTCTCATGGGAGTTTCTTACTTTTGTATACTATGTCAGGTGAGAAACAACAAAGGTTAGATTTCATTGATCATAGATAAAATGTGTGTAGTACGGTAGAGTATACTAAGGGGGTGTGGGAATTGGGGGACAGGCTTGGGGGGGGGGTGCGAGGTTAGGGGGACAGGCTTGGGGTGGAGGGGGGGGTAGAAAGCCTGTCCCCTATTCCCACACCCCCTCTAACCCCCCCCAAGCCTGTCTCCCTACTCCCACACCACCTTACTGACCAGAGCAGTATATAACCATAGTAGTAGTTCAGTAAAACATTATCCTTAATTTATCAAGATACAATAACATAATTATTGTTGTACTGTACTATACAATTTTATGTACGGTAAAGGATCATGTTGTCATGGCATTATAATATTAAACTACAATTGACCGGACCAGTTTTATATCAAAGTTATATTTATAATAATGGATATATCTAAACATAGTTGTGTAGCAAGAAAGGCAAACTTTTAAAATCAGGAATTCTTTTATTATGTTCATTAGATGTTACCAATTGGGCTTCAATTTAGCAATGTGTTGTACAGTTGCCAAAAAAGGTATTGCAACAAATCTTGTTAGAACTTTAACCATAGTACAGTAATATCCACAACTATTTGTAGGGACTATAAGCATATATAACTGAAGGAAATATACATATTTTTCTGTAATACATACTTATAATCCCTACAAATAACAATGGACATTAATATATTTAATGTTGTATCAATAGTTGTTGCAATACCTTTTTTGGCAACTGTCATTTATTGTTCCAGTAATTCATTCCTTTGGTGTTTAATATTTTCTATACTACAGTACAGTATATCAATAACATAATATACTGTAGTACCGGTACATACAGTATTTGGGTGTTTTCATCATTGCTTCCTAATAACTGCATAACTTTTTTCCAGTACATATAATTAAATCCAGCTCTTATTTATTAGGATAGAAGAAATGATTATAAAGCAAATACTGTAGTGTTGTAACTCACCATAAATAAACTCATCTCTCTTGGTCAGGTACGCAGTAGGGAAGTCGAGGTTCCACAGTCCACTCCTACCACTGAGTGGAGTACAACTGGCAACATTAGATCACAGTGATTATGAAGTGATTGATGCTCGTACAGAGATGATGCTGGCTTTCAGGAATGTCAGGTAATACTCTTAAGGCTATTGGTTGAATATCATAACTGGGAAATGAGTTACAGTAGGATATCTTGATAGCAGTGAAGAAATATTAATATTTTTGACATATCGTACACATCATGGGTACATGAAAAACTTGTGGGGGGAAGCGGAAAAATGTGTGAGTTTGAAGAGTTTTCAATTACCGGTATCTTATTTTATTTGCAGGAGTGGATGGGAGCTGGGGCGATGGGCAGTAGAATGTGTGGGATCCTCATTAATGAACTCACTAGAGGTAGGAGCATTCTTCTTGCAGTTCCTGGATTGGTTTTACTCCAGTGGAAACACTCCCACCTCCTTCAATGCTCAGCCTATACCACCACCACCACAAGTTAGTAAAAACAGACTTTCTTATCTGGCCAGTGTGTTAGGGATGCAAATACAGAATTAATGGACAATTCAGGATGTCAGTTATCTTTAAAAGGCATGATCTAAGTAAGAAAATAATGTCTTTGGCTTGGTCACTTAAGAGATGGGAGGTCAAGTCAACTCCTTCCAGGTGGTAGCAATACCCTTACAATCACAGGACATAAATTGATCATACAGTATATAGCTGGTGTACCAATTGGTATCCCCCAACTTGGCTGAAGGTATGGTGAGAGGAGAGCAGGGAATCTAACACATTATTGCAGATTACCTCCTTCTAGTGTGTTATGGATGGTATTGATAATTCAAGTGAATGTTTAATCACAGATATCGACATCAATAGTCAGTGATATCACGCCTAACAGCAACTTTCATACCGGGGCTGATTGGGATAGTTGCCAGTTAGGCGTTATATCACTGACTATTGATGTTGATATGTATGATGAAACATTCACTTGAATTATCAATACCGTCCATAACACACCATAAGGAGGTAATCTGTAATAACGTGTTCGATTCCCTGATCTTCTCTGACCATGGGCTTCAGAAAAGAGGGGATACCGATTGGTGCACGTGACTGTACTTGTACAGTTGCCAAAAAAGATATTGCGACAACTATTAATACAACATTAAATATATTAATGTCCATAGTTGTTTGTAGGGACTATAAGTATGTATTACAGAAGGATATGTATATTTCCTTCTGTTATACATGTTTATAAGTCCTTACAAATAGTTGTGGATATTACTAGGGTTAAATTTCAATCAAGATTTGTTGCAATACCTTTTTGGCAACTGTACCTGCAATGGTGACTGAATTGATAATGAGTCAATATTACAGAGTGTTGACATACAGAAGGTGTGTGGACTCAACAACACTGACTGTCCCATCTGTTTCAACATCAGGAAATATGATACTGTTCTTTCAGTGTCAGGGTAAGTGTGAAGAAGCAAATGTTTTCTTATTGTTTGGTAAATTTTCGATTACAAAATTCATACACTTTAATCTCCTACACTCTCCTCTCTTTTTATGCGAATTTGAAATAGTGCGTATCATGAAAAAAAGTAAATAAATGCAATTTACACGAACTCTTAAAATAACACGAACAAGGAGGCTCAATTTTCATGTTAAAGTACCATTATTTCTTATGGAAATGTACAATTTACTTTATGCGAACCCTTCAGGAACCTTACCTCGCATAAAAAAAGAGGAGAGTGTATTTGATTTTTTAAGAGAATTAAGTAATGTTGTGTGGCCTTGACTCTCACCCTATAGGTATGTGTTCTGTTATGGCTGCATCCTGCCATATGTGAGACGTGAAGGTAAATGTCCTGTCACAGGTTACCCTGCCTCCACCACACAACTCATCAGGATATATCATGAGACTTAGCATAGGCCTACACCACCAAGCCTCAGTCACATCATATACTGCACAATTTAACAGGAATTTTTCCAAATTAAGAAAAGGTTATAAAGTATAGAACTATAAATTGCATACCAGTATATTGTAAACTGATGGCATCTACTGGTATACAGTACATTTCATTTCATATTTTGATATACTGTAATTATAATATATTTATTTTACTTATGCATTTATTTATATAATAATATATGAATTCCCATTCCAATATCTTTACAAGTGGACCTAAAAGACAGATTATCACAACATAATTAAAATGGTAGATAATTTTAGCATTGCAGTACATTTACTTGTAATAAAATTAAAGAAAGCTCCTTCCACACCTACTTGATTCTCTACATATTGAAGTGTTATATTATTTATAATATATATTTTATTAAACAAAGCTAATGTGTTAGAAGTTTTCTATACCCTTAATAATTATGAAGTGAAATTTCAGTACCGTTTGATGGTGAACTCTTTTCCTTCCCACAATAACTCCTACTGATGTGTTTTATAATACAAACTGATGGTGACAAGAGGATTAGATGAATTACTACACTCTTCCTACAGTAGTGTAATTACCAAGGCATCAGATAATAGCACAAATGTGTTTGATAAAATCATGTTAATGCAAACCACATGGACACAACATAAAATTAACTCATAGGTGCAGTGTGGTATACAGTATATCTGATAGAGAAAAATAATAATTGGGATATCTGAATATCCAATAATTGTTTAATTAACCTTAGAAGAAGTAGTAGTTGAACAACAACAACAATATAATGTAATTCAACTTTGAAAAATAATTGATTTGTACTAAACAATTTTCCAGGTCATGTTAGTCAATGTTAAATGTGCAGTACAAGGTCTGTCAAGAATATTCTATAAGTTCAAACTCATTGACTGCTAAATGTTTTAATACAAATACCACAGTGTTACCTAAAAAACATAAGGTTACAGTTTCCCTTGGACTAGAGTTTAGCTTCCTTGCCCTGGTCAGCAATGGCCTTAAGGAGAGGAGTCTGACGGGCAGGAAGGAGTCCTGTATCAGGAGCAGACTCCCAGATAACCTTTTGAAGCTGTTTGAAGGATGGATGTGAGGAGCCACCAGCCAGGCCAAGGATAACTGACTCACTGGTGGTGAGGAACGCTCCACTGTCACGCATCCGCTCAAATGAATACATCCTGAAGTGTGAATACATAAATTGTATCAAGGGTGTTTATGGTTTTAGAAATGGTTTACCCATTCATTCTCAGTAACATTTTGTATCTATCATTTGTTATACCTATTTATCAATCGAGTTAGCTATTTACAGTACTTATTTTTGGAGTGACTAGGTTAATTAAATTTGATAGCAAGGTATAAACACTAAATATATATATACTGTACTGGTATATACAAATGTATAAGAAAAGAAACACTTCCAGAATCCTTGACAAGAATTTGCCTTTGCCCTCAAGAGTATGAAGAATAGAGTGTGATCCCTGAACACCTCACCAATTATCTTGTCAACTTCCAGTAATGTATGGTCAAACAAAAGGTTTAAGGGGGTGTGGGAATAGGGGGACAGGCTTGGAGGGTGCGAGAGTAGGGGACAGGCTTGGAGGGGTGTGGGAATAGGGGGACAGGCTTTCTACCCACCCCAAGCTTGTCCCCCTATTCCTGCACCCCCCCAAGCCTGTCCCCCTATTCCCACACACCCCCAAGCCTGTCCCCTACTCCCACACCCCCTTAAAGTAATGCCACAGTATGAGTGATTTGTTGATTTCAGGTACAGTTGAGCAAGTAGAAAGTGCAAGAAAATTTTGGCTGTATATGGCAACATCTAGCCTTTTTTTGTAGTATAATCCCTCATCATATATTTATGAATAAAGAACTGAGAATCCAAAGCCAATGTAAGGTGGAACATAATTGGCTAAACTTTGAGTGGTGGTGGTGAAGATGTAGTACCGTAATATACAGCCAAGTTTTTCTTGCACTTTCTACTTGCTCAACTGTACATGTAAATCAACAAATCATATAAAATGGACAGACATGGGTCACTCTCCACACTGCCAATCTCTCAACACTTTCACCAGCAATGGTGAAACCCTAAATCATATAATCATTGTGATTATAATAACAAGAAAACATACATAAAGTAGGTCTACCAGTATATGATGAAATACAGAAATACACATCACATAATTATAGACTATACACAATTCTGAGTTAAGATTAGTTTCTCACACTCAGGACATTAGGTAACCACTAGGACACAGGGTAACCACTAGGACACAGGCTAACAACTAAGACACTAAACACAAATAATTCTTGCAATAAGGGGGTGTGGGAATAGGGGACAGGCTTGGGGGGGACTGGGTGGGGTGCAGGAATAGGGGGACAGGCTTGGGGTGGGTAGAAAGCCTGTCCCCCTATTCCCACACCCCCATAACCCCCCCAAGCCTGTTCCCCTACTCCTGTACCCCTCAAATCCCCCCAAGCCTGTTCCCCTACTCCTGCACCCCCCAAGCCTATTCCCCTACTCCTGCACCCCTCAAACCCCCCCCAAGCCTGTCCCCCTATTCCCACACCCCCTTTTACTGACCTGTCCACCATGGAGCGTGATGAACAAGCATCCACCACTACATGAACATCCAAGCCACTCTCCAGCAGGTCCAGGCAAGTCAACTGAACACACACATGGGACTCTATACCACACAACACTATTGCCTTGATCTGCAAGTGAAAGGAATACACATGATGTTAAGGGGTGGTGGTAATAGGGGGACAGGCTTGGGGGGTGCATGAGTAGGGGGGACAGTCTTGGAGGGGTTTTGGGGTTGTGGGAATAGGGGGACAGGCTTTCTACCCACCCCAACCCCCCCCCCCCAAGCCTGTCCCCTACTCCCACACCCCCTTAAGGAGTGATTTGATTAATTTTATACTGTATCTAGCAGCACAACGAAGAGGTCATAATTATGTTGAGAAATATAATGCCTTATTTAGTACACAACACCACTGCCTTGATCTGGGAAATGAAAAGAATAGACTTGATTGATTCCTTCATTGATATTAAAATTAACCGGCAGTGCTACAATGAGGTCATAATTATGCTGCCGAATATAATACCATACCCGGTACCATTAAAAAGAAATCGATAGAGATAACTAATGTTCAAGAACCACACCTGCTTTTTTTGACTCTACACTAATGCCAAAGTTGTCTATCAGATCACTAGTGTATAAATGGTTGAAAAGTCATTACAGTACAAATATACAGTACAGTACTTCAATAATTAAACAATTGAGAGAGTTTTACGTACACTCTCCTCTTTTTTTTTTTATGGTAGGTTAGGTTCCTGAAGGGGTCGCATAAAGTGAATTTCGCTTAAAGTAAATTGTACATTTCCATAAGAAATAATGGTACTTTAACTTGAAAATTGAGCCTCCTTGTTCGTGTTATTCTAAGAGTTCGTGTAAATTGCATTTATTTAATTTTTTTTCATGATCCGCACTATTTCAAATTCGCATTAAAAGAGAGGAGAGTGTATAACAATTCATGCCAATACTGTATACCACTAATTACTAAACCATACCTCTTTGTCCTTGATGATTTCTTGGATGGGTGGAAGACACATGGTGAATTTGGTTTTATCAAAGACAGGAACATTATTCTCTGCCACTCCTAATTCTGGTACTGTGTTTCCCAGACCTGTAAACATAATAACAATGGGTCATAATCACTCTTTCTAAAATTGCTTCTCCCTTCTTTCAGTTGGGTGCCTCTCTCCATTTTCCTCTGTGTAATATTTCTCTCTCTCTCTCTCACACACACACATTCTCTTTTGTATTTTACTCTTATTCACATCTCTCTCTATATATATATTTACTGTACTTACAATAAAATTTACACACTATAATACATATACATAATACATACCGGTACACATCAACATACATATATACAGTACCATTACCCAGTACAACATACATACATATATACAGTACCATTACCCAGTACAATATACATACATATATACAGTACCATTACCCAGAACAAGGCTTTGGAGTGGTTTGGGGGTTGTGGGAGTAGGGGGACAGGCTTGGGGTGGGTAGAAAGCCTGTCCCCCTATTCCCGCACCCCCCAAACCCTGTCCCCCTATTCCCGCACCCCACCCCAAGCCTGTCCCCCTACTCCCACACACCCCCAAACCACTCCAAGCCTGTCCCCCTACTCCCGCACCCTCCAAACCACTCCAAGCCTGTCCCCCTATTCCCGCACCCCCCAAACCACTCCAAGCCTGTCCCCCTATTCCCGCACCCCCCAAGCCTGTCCCCCCAAAAAAAGTTAAAAAAAATACATTGGTTAACTATAGGATTGCATGTTGTCTGATAGTAAAAAAAAATGTGACAGAGTTCTTCAAAGTTTAATATTAAGTGACTGAGTGTAAGATGAAGTACTGATGGATACAATATCTTACAAACAAATAAACTAGATATTTATTGTATCATTGTATCCATTATTGTATCATTGTATCTATTATTGAATCATTGTATCTATTATTGTATCATTGTATCCATTATTGTATCATTGTATCCATTATTGTATCAATTATTGTATCCATTATTGTATCATTGTATCTATTATTCTATTATTGAATCATTGTATCTATTATTGTATCATTGTATCCATTATTGTATCATTGTATCTATTATTCTATTATTGTATCATTGTATCTATTATTGTATCATTGTATCCATTATTGTATCATTGTATCTATTATTGTATCTATTATTGTATCATTGTATTTATTATTCTATCATTGTATCTATTATTCTATCATTGTATCTATTATTGAATCATTGTATCTATTATTGAATCATTGTATCTATTATTGTATCATTGTATCTATTATTCTATTATTGTATCTATTATTGAATCATTGTATCATTTATTGTATCTATTATTCTATTATTGTATCATTGTATCTATTATTCTATCATTGTATCTATTATTGTATCATTGTATCTATTATTCTATCATTGTATCTATTATTCTATCATTGTATTTATTGAATCATTGTATTTATTCATATTAATTGAAGTTCTTCTGTGTAAAACCCTCACTTGTTGAGAAACCTGAGATTATCAAGGTTACAGAGATAAAGTGATTATTCTTTGTACTCGTATTGGGTTACTACTATCAGTCTGCTAGCAACAGTAACACACATACACACACACACACAGTCACTAGGAATTAAATATATACAGTAGGTAACACACACACACACAGAAAGTATGACAGTACACAAGAATTAATAATAATAAAAAAAATACTAAAATAAACATAACTTAGACATACATACTACGGTATTTATTGAAAGAATTACCGTTTTGCAGCAGCGTTGCCAGATCCGGCTGGGTCCCAGTATTTTGCCCCAGTCATTAATTATATTGTACTTACTTTATCACGATTATTTCCCGGTAGTCTGCCCAGGTTAGGTCCCGGTAGTTTGCCCAGGTTAAGTCCCGGTAGTCTGGCCAGGTTAGGTCCCGGTAGTTTGCCCAGGTTAGGACCCGTTAGTCTCCCAGGTTAGGTCCCGGTAGTTTGCCCAGGTTAGGTCCCGTTAGTCTCCCAGGTTAGGTCCCGGTAGTTTGCCCAGGTTAGGTCCCGGTAGTCTGATGCAGTCTAGGTTAGGTCAGGTCAGACTAATTTCAAAATGCCCCATTTGAATATGCCCTATCTTGGAAATGGGGCATTAGTGGAGGAAATACCATTGAAGAAAATAGTCATAGAATGTTCTAAATAAATGGGTAATGAAGGTAGAAAAACCATATGCAATAACGGTAATTCTTTCAATATTTACCAAAGAACCCAAGACAGTATGGATAAAAGTATGACAATAAAAGACGAGAATTAATAAAAAAATATAATAATAATAATATAAACGTTACTTAATGGGGTGTGGGAGTAGGAGTCAGGCTATGGGGGGGTGCGGGAATGGGGGGACAGGCTTGGGGTGGGTAGGTAGGAAGCCTGTCCCCTATTCCCTCACCACCCCAAGCCTGTCCCCTACTCCCGCACCCCCACCAACCCACCCCAAGCCTGTCCCCCAATTCCCACACTCCCTTAAGAATGAATTAAATATATAAACGTAACTTATAATTTAATTAAGAAAGAATTAAATATATAAACGTAACTTATAATTTAATTAAGAAAGAATTAAATATATAAACGTAAACTTATAATTTAATTAAGAATGAATTAAATATATAAACGTAACTTATAATTTAATTAAGAATGAATTAAATATATAAACGTAACTTATAATTTAATTAAGAATGAATTAAATATATAAACGTAACTTATAATTTAATTAAGAAAGAATTAAATATATAAACGTAACTTATAATTTAATTAAGAAAGAATTAAATATATAAACGTAACTTATAATTTAATTAAGAAAGAATTAAATATATAAACGTAAACTTATAATTTAATTAAGAATGAATTAAATATATAAACGTAACTTATAATTTAATTAAGAATGAATTAAATATATAAACGTAACTTATAATATAATTAAGAATTAATTAAATATATTAACGTAACTTATAATTTAATTAAGAATGAATTAAATATATAAACGTAACTTATAATTTAATTAAGAATGAATTAAATATATAAACGTAACTTATAATTTAATTAAGAATGAATTAAATATATAAACGTAACTTATAATTTAATTAAGAAAGAATTAAATATATAAACGTAACTTATAATTTAATTAAGAATGAATTAAATATATAAACGTAACTTATAATTTAATTAAGAATATTATAATTACCTTTGGGATACTGTTCCGTACACACTATAGGTAAGTCTAATATTTTAAAGGCTCTCAGTAATCTATTAGACACTTCTACAATCTGAGGGAAGTATTGAATGCTGTTTCTGAACTTTTCCTGCATGTCACATAAAAATAAGCATGTGTTTTGGGGCACAAGGCGGCCCAAATGACGAGGAGCTCTGGTCATAGATCCTGCCATCACCACGTCTGCTGGGTTACTAACTTTAATAGTAACTTACTACTGACGCCAGTGTTGCCATTACAGGGTGACCAGATTTCTCGAGCGGAATATGCTAGACAGCAGCTGAAATTATGCTAGATTGCCAAAAATTATGCTAAATCTTTTGTTGCTTTTCATATATTTGGTTTCTGCTGTATTTTATTGTTAATATAGTATTATTTCTAGGTTATTAACTGTATACAGTATGCACTCATATAATTATGAACAAATCTTGAAAAGAACATTAAAATTATAATCACATTCTGAAAGTTTATTTTACAATTATTTGTGCAACATACACTAGTAGATTGAAACTCTAATACAGTACAATGTTACCTGTAGAAAATAATAATAATGCAATTTAATTTATGAATTGAGTTTACAAGTTATGGGTTCCTATTTTTCATACATTTTTTAACTAAATTTTTGAAGCAGCAGCTCACGTCCACCCTTCTTCAACTTCTGTGATTTCCTGCTCTAGCTAGAGCTTCGTTAAAACTTCAAAGTATATGGACTGTTTCACAATTCCCATTAATCATGATACACTATATTAAACATGTAGGTTTATCCTGGCCTTTAATCCAGAAACTACCGTTAGCCACAAGTGGTAAGTTATAATCATGCTAGAAATTGCTCTAAGCTCATTAAATTATGCTAAAACTATGCTAGATTTGATACTATTATGCTAAATTTAATGCTAAACACACAATAGGACCGTTCGCATGAAGCGTGGATCTAGCGATTGACACCACATACTTCCAGATTTTTAATTTTTTATTTTTGTATTGGGTACATGAACAAAATTGCATATAGACCCTTCTTCGTTAAAATAACGTATTTACTATGATTTTAATATTCCAGTAAACATTTTAAAGACGTTAAAGTGCATATTAATGAGCTAGTAATATAGTTTGAGGTGTTTTATTGTGCTGTACTATATTTGGTGTGTGTGCCTCAATGGATAAACATTCATCGGTTTTATATATATATATATATATATATATATATATATATATATATATATATATATATATATATGTGAATATTTCTTGATTTTTAATGTAATATAAATGTTCCATGTGACCACCAACAAAGGTAATAACAGAAAAATAAATTATTTCAGCAGATACTCGCTGCCTACAGTACGACATGCTTAACAGTCAAAACAATAACAAACACAGCAACCAAGTGATGTATGATGTGTTCTCGTAGTAGTATCGGCTTGGTGGTGGTAACTGTTTCTACTGGGAATGATTTTCCCTCGTGTGATTTATTACAATCGACAAAGAAGGCTTCAATACAAGATGAAGATTAAGATACAAGACTCAATCTGATGTTTGTTGATATTCGTTCATACGCTAGCCAGCCTCGAGAGCAGCAGACAGTACGGGCTACTACGTGACTATAGCTTTTTCAGCCATTAAACTCGCAAGAAACCAACACTAAATTATTCTGTTTCATTACAATGTCGATAAACTGGATCATTTGACTTCATAGTGATATCAATGGAACTGCTAAGGTGTGTGTTCGTATATATATTAATACTAATATAGTTTTTAAATCATAATTATCGTTTGTTATCCTATATAAAATACATACATTTCTCGCGATGGTTATGGTGGTTGGAATATTTTTATACAAGCACATATACACAAACTACCTCTTAACAAAAATATTCTATACTAATATCAATGAATATTTGCCTTAAAGATAGTTAAATATCTCCGTATATATGAATTGAAACCTCTCTTCACCGAGTCAGTGTTCTATACGCTCGTACTCCCGTTGACAAAAAATGCTTTATTTTCATATTAATCATTTTGCTATTGGCTCATGAGAGCATTTATTTATAAAAATAGTTAATATTATACATCAATACACATGTAAAATCAATAAATCTTCAACCTGGGCCTTATACAACCAACATCAAAGTACAACATAAAAAACATCACAAATTATTATGTGAGCTTATAGATAGGTACTCTTATGTTCTTAAGTGAATCAAAATAATGTTGTTAGTATAATATCATAACAGGGGGCCTGTGGTGAGCTAATTTGCATTGTCCTTTTTATAAAAAAGGAAATGTACAAATCTGGTGGTATGTGGCAGCTTTTTTCTTAATGCGAACGGTCCTATTGTTTGTAACAAATCTATCATTGTCTGCAGTGCCATTTTTTAGTTGGTCAATGCTGGGATGGCCCTTGTGCCGTTTGGTAGTCGCAGTTTTAATTAACTCGGCTGCTACCCCACGTCTGTAGGCAAGCAGCAGGAAAGCCAGGTAGGTAGGTAGTGGGGTTGTAGTCCAACTCGGCCCATTGCCAACTCGGCCCATTGCCAACTCGGCCCATTGCCAACTCGGCCCAAAACCAACTCGGCCCATCATGTACCAACTCGGCCCACCATATAGAAATAATATAAGACTGAAAACGTATACTTATTTATTTGAAATAACTCGGCCCATTACCAACTCGGCCCATAAGAAACCAAGTCGGCCCACCAAACAGAAATAATACAAAGACTGAAAACTTGTAGTTAAAATGTTAGGAGTCAATATACAATCAAAAGCATAAAAGTTAAAATACTAAAATACAGAAGATGCATCTAAAAAAAAAGCTAAAATAACCAAAAGGTGAATTAAGAAAGTAAAAGGTAAAATGTTAAAAAGAAAACAAAATATGCAATAATATATATCCTGTCCCGTTCTCACTGCCGTTCTATATTGCTCTCTTGTAATACCAGTTCCGCAGGTTCTGTGTTGCCATGAACTGCACCCTTCACACAGTAATGCTTCCTGTAAAATTATTATATTAAAAAATTTCCAAGAAGGGAAAATGTTGTTGAGACTAATATCAGGCCACTTAAAATCAGTTTTTCTTTTTTTTTTTTTTACCTGTCGGGGACGCACTACATTCTTACAAAGTAAACAGTTATTCTCCATGGTGTGCTTACTCCTCGAAGTCAAAGCAAAATCTAACCCTGACATGACCCGTCACCCAGACTAAGGTCACGCATTTTGGTGAAAAATTGATTCAGAACAGATACGTCATGAACCAAATCTGAACCATTTCTTTTCATTGAAAGCGTCATTCAAGGTTTTAATTTAAATGAACTCAATCTGAATCACATCTTCCATTACATGCATAATTCAAGTGGTCCGAGTGTTATGAGCCGAGTTGGTCGAGATGATGGGCCGAGTTGGCAATTCAAATGCTCCGAGATGGCATTTCACAGTGGGCCGAGTTGGTCGAGATGATGGGCCGAGTTGGTAATTCAAGTGGTCCGAGATGGCTTTTCACAATGGTCCGAGTTGGCAATGGGCCGAGTTGGACGCATACCGGTAGTGGTGGTGGCAACAGTTTTCTCGCTGTTTGTTGTTGTCGTGAGTGTGCTTTCTTTCTTGTTATATTCCACTACACCAGAACAGCCCCATACAATACTCCAGGCAATGCCACATCTTTCCACAAAGTTTTTCCAATAATTAGTTTGTTACAAGGCTTTCAATGACTATGTCATATTTGCGAGTTTCTTTGCTATTTTTTTTTTAAATTAACTTTATAACTCATAAAGCAGTTGTGGGGGTGGACTGAAGATATCAATGAATGTAGCTTTATAATAATTTCCAAAGCTTACCTTACTGGTTAATATGTAATCTCGTTGGTTGGCTGCAGCGAGTTACCCAGAGTTATAATCCCTGTATCCTTCCCTCCAACACAATAAATTTATTTCTGGGTTCGTCCTGCTATATATGTATGATTATAGAGCATGCAATAAGGGTCAATTACCACACAAAATGCCAATTTTCTCTATTTATTAATAAATTCCAAGCCAACAAATGAATAATTAAATTCAATCAAAAATCACACACACACACTTCCGTTCACAGTAACTATCAATAAAATATTACTTACTCTTCGTCGCTCCTCTCTACACATGCTTCCCTCAGTCGCTCGTAGTCCACGTGGACAGTAATATTACTTTACTTTAATATACTTATCACGAGCTAGCACTTCCCCTCGCACACACAGGAGACGGTAATTACGTTATCGTAATAGTAATGGAAATCAAGCAACCCAGTTGGTATATTTCAATGTCAATTCCACACTCGTTTACTGTCCCTCGTACACACACACACACTCGTAAATTCCTGCCAGCCCTCTCCTCACCTATAAAATGACACCTTACTGATTCTCGTCTAGCGAATGAATAGCGAGTTAATTAACAATAAGTCTTGTGAAAAAGTAATTAAACAATTTCGACGTTACGTTAAAACTATAGGCCCCTAGGCAAAGCAACGAGGGCTGGATACGAGGTGTTCGTTCGTCGAGTGTACTATACCAACTGCTTGTATTCAAAACCAAGGTATGGGTGGTGGAGATTAATTACCCTTCTGACTCCTCCCCATTCTACCTGGCCAGTGACTCATCATCAAGACTGTCCAATATCTACGTGTTCGTATGGCCTAATCCTTGACTACGTTTACATATGTCACTCACACTTTAGTTATACATGCAAATCACTTTTCCCATAACATGCAACTGCTTGCAAATGATTCCCTTCCACTTCAAAATCAATTTTAATAAGTAATAGATGCCCCCATAGCATAATTATTAATGCAAAATTGTAACAGTACCTCCAGACACGGGATGGAGTGAGTGGGTACTCGACCTCACCTGACCTGACATGACATGACCTTTCCTGTCTACCTGGGGATTAATAGCCTGTACCTATATTCACGTTCCTCTGTCTCTGTCTTCCTGACTTGACTGAATGGAATTTTCCATACACGTGATTTTACCCCTTTGTTAATATACATATATTTAATAGCATTCTACTACTTACGTATGTTACGTTATGGTCACGGATCTATCCATGACATTCGCACACACAGAAGAGACATTGCTCTATGCAATGTTTAATAAAATAATGAAGTGGTAATGACGTCTTTGCATGTATAACTATTACAATAATAACTCACTCACACTTCACTCATTCTTGTATGTGTCATGACTTAATACCAGTTAAGTGTTTATTTTTGCCAATGAGTGAAAAACTCCTAACAGTTACTTTAACTTTAAATCTAAGGAGAAACTCCGTGGCAAGAATAATTATACCTGGTAATGTCTAGTACCAATAGTACACATTTAAACAATATATAAGTGTGGTGTATGTAATACATTGTATCATTGTTACATAATATGTAATAATAAAAATGCAAAAAATTATTCTGGAGACCGTCCAACTGCCATCAGTTCCTGTAAGGCAATATATATATTAATTAATCATCCAAGACTCGAGTCAGGGATAACCGCTGGAACCCAAGTCTTGGAAGACCCAATGCAATATCCAAACATCAGACCGAGGTGAACCCCAAATCTGAGTTTGGATAAAGGGTTTGTGCTCGTTGCACTCGAAGATAAATAATAAAACGAGTAATTTGAATCCTAATCGTAACCCATAATTAATTACTCGCTCGATTTTCCTCAGGCAACCGTGACATAAGGTCTGCCCCAATGCTAGCACTTCCCTTTAAACCACCGATGGTCCCCGTGAAAACGTAACCCTTCATCCTTCTCACCCTGGCGAGCTTCCGTCGTCTGCTGGGTATATCCTTCTCCACCCTCGGGAGTTTCCCCAGCAGCGCTAGCCATACCTACAGCTGGGTACTGTGGTTCACTATACGTATATGTAGCAGCAGCCGATCGCTGATAATAACCCTTATTACCACCGTGGTTATTATAACTCTTCCCGTTACTTCTCCCCTGATAACGGTACTGATTTGACTGCTGAGAATAATAATTATTGCCTTGTTTCTTGGCGTGATTAAAGTGAGGATTAGGTTGTTGACGTACAACCTGACTCTGCTGCTGTGAATCATCATTATTACTAGACTGATTATATGAACCAGCAGAGTCTTGGGAAGGCTTATTTAACTGAGTAATATTCTCACACGACTGAACCCGCGTGTGGTAACCGTATGCGGTAAAATGTGCATCCGACATTTCTACCATTTCCCTGAGGCAATTAATCTTATGGGTTTTAATCTGGGCCGACAATTCTGGCGGACACGACTTCTCTAGTTGCGTGCGAAGCAACAAATCCTTTATCCCCTCCAACGTCTTGGGTGTTTCGGCCTTATCAAACCACTGATCCAGGTGGCTAGCGAGACGTGCACTAAACTGTGCAACGGTCTCTTTATCTTGCAAGGAAGCACTCAAAAACTGCTTCCGTGCATCCTCGACCGTCACCCCATATGCTTGTAACAGAGCTTTTTTCATGCTCGCATAATTCCTGGTGTCAGGATCGAGTCGGTAGAGGATACTAAGTGCTTTACCATCAAACAGGTTAAGGAACTCTATTTTCTTCACATCGTCACTAAAGACGTATGTGTCTGCAAGCATCTCGAATCGCTCAATAAACGGTTCAATTTCGTCTCCCTCTACATACCTCGCCAGTTGTAGTCTCGGAGTTACTGTAGTCGAGCTTGCAATACTGCTTTGACTGCCATTCACCTGTGCTTGCAGTTCTACCATTTTCTGTTCGTGTGCCCATCTTTCTCTTTCATGCTCTCTCTCTCTCTGTTCCTTTTCAGCCTCTCTCTGACTCAACCTTTCGAGCCTGTCATCCTCTTGACGACGCTCTACGTACTGTCGAATCTCGACTGTATCTGTATATCCCAAGCTTCGGGCTTCCTCCATCAATTCCGCTACGGTATACATATTAAAATATTTCTATTGTTTCCTTTGCCTTAATTCCTGGACAACCGTAATCTATCTACTCGTGAAGGTGTGCGCGTGTGTGACTGGAATTAATACAAAGAGCAGGTCCCACGTTGGGCGCCAATTATGTGGGGGTGGACTGAAAGATATCAATGAATGTAGCTTTATAATAATTTCCAAAGCTTACCTTACTGGTTAATATGTAATCTCGTTGGTTGGCTGCAGCGAGTTACCCAGAGTTATAATCCCTGTATCCTTCCCTCCAACACAATAAATTTATTTCTGGGTTCGTCCTGCTATATATGTATGATTATAGAGCATGCAATAAGGGTCAATTACCACACAAAATGCCAATTTTCTCTATTTATTAATAAATTCCAAGCCAACAAATGAATAATTAAATTCAATCAAAAATCACACACACACACTTCCGTTCACAGTAACTATCAATAAAATATTACTTACTCTTCGTCGCTCCTCTCTACACGTGCTTCCCTCAGTCGCTCGTAGTCCACGTGGACAGTAATATTACTTTACTTTAATATACTTATCACGAGCTAGCACTTCCCCTCGCACACACAGGAGACGGTAATTACGTTATCGTAATAGTAATGGAAATCAAGCAACCCAGTTGGTATATTTCAATGTCAATTCCACACTCGTTTACTGTCCCTCGTACACACACACACACTCGTAAATTCCTGCCAGCCCTCTCCTCACCTATAAAATGACACCTTACTGATTCTCGTCTAGCGAATGAATAGTGAGTTAATTAACAATAAGTCTTGTGAAAAAGTAATTAAACAATTTCGACGTTACGTTAAAACTATAGGCCCCTAGGCAAAGCAACGAGGGCTGGATACGAGGTGTTCGTTCGTCGAGTGTACTATACCAACTGCTTGTATTCAAAACCAAGGTATGGGTGGTGGAGATTAATTACCCTTCTGACTCCTCCCCATTCTACCTGGCCAGTGACTCATCATCAAGACTGTCCAATATCTACGTGTTCGTATGGCCTAATCCTTGACTACGTTTACATATGTCACTCACACTTTAGTTATACATGCAAATCACTTTTCCCATAACATGCAACTGCTTGCAAATGATTCCCTTCCACTTCAAAATCAATTTTAATAAGTAATAGATGCCCCCATAGCATAATTATTAATGCAAAATTGTAACAGTACCTCCAGACACGGGATGGAGTGAGTGGGTACTCGACCTCACCTGACCTGACATGACATGACCTTTCCTGTCTACCTGGGGATTAATAGCCTGTACCTATATTCACGTTCCTCTGTCTCTGTCTTCCTGACTTGACTGAATGGAATTTTCCATACACGTGATTTTACCCCTTTGTTAATATACATATATTTAATAGCATTCTACTACTTACGTATGTTACGTTATGGTCACGGATCTATCCATGACAGCAGTCTCTCTTGTTTCTTATATCCAATCCTAAGTATTTAACATCTATCCCTTCTATTTCTGCTGGTTTATTTTACATATTGAAGATGATGAATTTGCTCCTATTCTTATTTAACTCTAACCCAAAGTTCCTACTTACATTTCTCAATCTTATAATGTTTGCTTTTGCCTCTAACATTGATTGTGAAAACTGCAGTCTATCATCGGCAAAAAAGATAGTGTTAAATATAAATTTCTTATCTCTGTACCCGAGGCCTGTACTCTCCATTTCTTGAATTATTTTGAAAGTTATTAATTTAAAAAGTGTTGTAGATCCTGTGCATATACCGCTTGTTTTTATTTTTCTGCTTAAGGAATTACTGGGGGGGTTAGGGCGTTCGAACCACTGCATATATGGGTGGGCTGGAACTATTTTCTTCAGTACTCACGGTTCCGAGTCTCTGACTGGCGGAACCGCCAGAACCGGTTCTGGAACCTATTACCCTCCCTGGCTCGCGAATGTTAGATTAATTCTACAATACTATCACATCTATTATAATTATCACAGTGTACATTATCGATTATGTACACACACACACACACCATCCTCAATACTGACTTCTGCCCCTGATGTCTCCTAATTTGGCACTGAGGAACTTGATATTGGCAGAAATGGACCATCTTTCACTTGGGCTGTACCACCCATTCATGTGTCCAACTGTACACAACAACACATCCCCTTACATAAACACGTTCACCGAGGTAGTAGGTAGTAGTCTGTTTTCTGGTATAGTTTTTAGCCTTCCAATTCATCGACAACCGTGTATCCGATTAATTAATGTGGTGTAGGGTGTGAGAGGCTATATAAAGGGAACAACATAATGCCTGAACAGTACTTGAGTTGAGGTCAGGCGATGGGGAAGGAAGGAGGCTTGTTGGTACTTCTGATAACACGAACAAAGATAATACCATAAGAAAGACAACACACAACACACACACACTAAAGACGACGGTGATTGAGAAGGCTTGTTGGTGAAAGACAATACCATAAGAAAGACAACACACAAACACACACACACACTAAAGACGACGGTGATTGAGAAGGCTTGTAGGTGAAAGACAATACCATAAGAAAGACAACACACAAACACACACACACTGAAAGGACGACGGTGATTGAGAAGGCTTGTAGGTGAAAGACAACACACAAACACAAACACACAAACACACACACACACACACACACACTAAAGGAACGACGGTGCGAGAAAAAACTTGCTGGTGATTCTGTTAACATTCTGAAAAATAATACAAGGACAATCTACAATGACGTTTCCATCAGTCAGCTTCAGACCTCCTCATACGAATCCTTCAGGGTCTTGGATTGTTTGTGTATTCTTGGCCTGATGTCGACCCCTCCACCCTTTGGCTTCCACGGCTCAGTCTGCCACTTATATTGTGGTGTATTGTCACTAAACTGATTGTTGTGATCGACCAAGCAGAGTTCGGTCGCCATTTCTCTGAACTGTATAATAACAAAGGACATAGCGTTGGAGACTTGGTTTACATAGTCTTCACCCAGACATTTGAGATCCTGGCCATGAGTGCTACATCTTTCCTTCCATTCCTTGGACGATGGTTGTTTGGTGAGGACCTTCCAGATACTTAATGACCTTTATGAAGACTCATCTTCCACTACCATTACTACCAACACTACAAGTAGAAGACTGTTCCTCAATGACAACTCTATCACCAACAACACTACAAGGAAGACACTGTTTCTCAATGACAACTCCATCCCCAACAACACTACAAGGAAGACACTGTTTCTCAATGACAACTTCATCACCAACAACACTACAAGGAAGACACTGTTTCTCAATGACAACTCCATCCCCAACAACACTACAAGGAAGACACTGTTTCTCAATTATAACTCCATCCCTAACAACACTACAAGGAAGACACTGTTTCTCAATGACAACTTCATCACCAACAACACTACAAGGAAGACACTGTTTCTCAATGACAACTCCATCCCTAACAACACTACAAGGAAGACACTGTTTCTCAATTATAACTCCATCACCAACAACACTACAAGGAAGACACTGTTTCTCAATTATAACTCCATCCCCAACAACACTACAAGGAAGACACTGTTTCTCAATTATAACTCCATGCCTAACAACACTACAAGGAAGACACTGTTTCTCAATGACAACTCTATCACCAACAACACTACAAGGAAGACACTGTTTCTCAATGATAACTCCATCACCAACAACACTACAAATAGAAGACTGTTTCTCAATTATAACTCCATCACCAACAACACTACAAATAGAAGACTGTTTCTCAATGATAACTCCATCACCAACAACACTGCAAGTAGAAGACTGTTCATCAATTATAACTCCATCACCAACAACAAGCAGTTATTACTTTCTAGGTTGATGAGGAAGATAGATTGGTTCAAAGTGTTCGTATTTGTCTTATATCCACTTATAAGCATCGTGAGTTACATCTTCATATTGAGGGTCAAGGAATATACATCTCTGCAACGATGTTCTTCTCCGCTACGAATGACCTCATTGGGTTGATGACATCGTTCTCGTCAATTTCTTGCTCTTACGTTTCATCTTCTCTCTCCTTGGGGAATATTTGGTGGAAGAGACAAGAGACACGTACCAAGATGTGGTCCTAATGGTAGCTCAGGTCTCCACTCCAAGACAAAAAGTGACAGAAGAAACAACTACGACAACAACAGCCATGAAAGTTCTGAACCGCTTGGAGATCATAATAAAAAAGGTGAGTTCAGCATACAATAAAAACAATCAATCAAACATACAAACAAACAATCAAACAAACAATCATACCGACTTCTGCATGGCTAATCTGGTTTTCAGGTGTTTGTGTTTTTTTTTTCGTTCCTTAGTGTCCAAATTCTTTACTGTTCTTTTGCCTTGTAAGTTTAATTAGTGTCGTGTGGTCTTTGTTGTTGCAATCTGACTATACGTGTTTGTGTGTGTGTGTGTGTGTGTGTGTGTGTGTGTGTTTAGAGAAGAAGATAAATAAATAGATAGATAGATGGATAGACAGACAGAGTATGTATGTGTGTGTGTGTGTGTGTGTTTGAGAAGATAGATATATAGATAGATAGATAGATAGATAGGTTCTGGTAGACGACACCATTAGATGTGAAAAAGTCCGTTATACCCAGTCCGGTCGAGAAGAAAAAATAAGTGAACTGTATTTCCCTACATATATGGTCATGTCTATGGTCTGGTGAGCCGTGTTCTAGAAGGTTAATTAGGTCCGTTAAAACAGATGTGAGCCGTGTTCTAGAAGATTAGGTCCGTTAAAACAGATGTGAGCCGTGTTCTAGAAGATTAGGTCCGTTAAAACAGATGTGAGCCGTGTTCTAGAAGGTTAGGTCCGTTAAAACAGATGTGAGCCGTATTCTAGAAGGTTAATTAGGTCCGTTAAAACAGATGTGAGCCGTGTTCTAGAAGATTAGGTCCGTTAAAACAGGTGTGAGCCGTGTTCTAGAAGGTTAATTAGGTCCGTTAAAACAGATATGAGCGTGATTCGATTGTCTCCCTGTTGTTACCTCATTATGGTGTGATTTAGTTTCTTTGTTTTAGTATGTCTGTCTGGGGAATAGTAGATCGGGAGGACTCACGTAGCTTTACCTATTTGGGTCGTCGCTTACGTAGTTGAGGAATATTACTTTGGCGATTTCAAGGAGGGAAGTTGCTACGTACGAGAGTGTTCCACATTATTTGTAAAGTATGTATGTCTCCATCTTAATTGCCAGTAGTTACTCCCGTAGGATAGTATAGGTAAAAATTCAGACAGAGATATATATATTATAGAGGGACTATCTCTGTATATATATTTTCCTAACGGTTCTTTAGCTAACACACATATCTTTACAAGACTCTTATTTTAATGACTTATGATTAAATTCCTTAAACTAAAACAAAAATAATCAATAATACAAAAATACTTTACACTAAATCTTACGACATACACTACTAATAATTTTAACTGAACACTTCTCGTTCTCTATACGCATACCTTAGCAACGAAGAAAACGGTATTAAAAATAAGGGAAACTAAAATAGAAATAATTTTTGGAGCGTTACAGCGTCGCACTCCACAAACACATACGACACATTTTCTTTTCCTCCATTTGTGCTACACCTCATACTAACCCTCCACCCACGCCAATATTTTCTCCACCAAAAAACCATTCCACATACATTGCATTACCATATCCAACATCGTCTCCACACGACATTCAACCTCCATTAGCCTCTCTCCACATGCCGCTCCACACGAACACTCACATAAACCCGAACTGGTAAATTCGCGACCTCTTCCCCAAATGTTTATGTCATCTGAGCTGGTAACACTGTGTGGGGAAGGGGTCATTGTTGGTGAAAGATTGTATCATGTCCCTCTACTATGTTCCACCTTCTCTGATTCCTCCCCAAATAAATATTACGAGCTCAAATGGCATAAACATCTAAGCAAGGCCGCTTGAAGAGTAGGTCGTCCCGCCACGCAGGTAGGGAGAGCGTGATGACGTCCCCTTGAAGAGTCTCTCGCTCCCTCACTCATTGATACCCTTTACAAACCCTGCCCAAAACACGACCTTTTGCATTGGTTACATGATATTTGATATTATTGGAGGCAGATGGGGTATGATGCAGCTTGTGACCATTATTAGCTCCGGCCTAAGCCGAGAGCTCTGGGTTTTATCCGAATTATTGTTCTTGTTCTTGTTCTTCTTGGGGCGACCACTTCTTAAAAAGGGTTCAACCAATATTTAAGAGGTTCAATCGAGAGGGGGTTCAACCGAGAGGGGGTTCAACCAAGGGATTCACCCTCAATAAAAAGGGTTCATTTTCAAAATTTCAATATAACCATATGAATACGAAAATCCAGATAAAACATAATTATTATTTTTGAGACCTTTACATATGGATATTTTATTATTTCACTGGAATCATTAAGAACCGGAGCTTTTGAAGGGTTTTCCTTCTTTTACTTGTTCCTTATAGCATTATTCAATCAAGCACCAAAAGAGTAGCCTAGCTTTTGCTATGATATTTTTTTTTTTCTCTCTCTCTCTCTCTCTCTCTCTCTCTCTCTCTCTCTCTCTCTCTCTCTCTCTCTCTCTCTTGTGATCAGCTGTGAACTTTTAATTATTTCCAAGCCTTGTTGAAGAAAAATGGGGAACAGTTGGACACAGGAATGGGTGGTACAACCCAGGTGAAAGATACTTGTTCCATTTGACTAACCAGTGTCTATTATCAGGTACTTATTTTTTATTACCATCCTCAATACTGACTTCTGCCCCTGATGTCTCCTATTTGGTACTAAAGAACACACACACACACACACACACACACACCATCCTCAATACTGACTTCTGCCCCTGATGTCTCCTATTTGGTACTAAAGAACTTGATATTGGGAGAAATTGACCATCATTCACTTGGGCTGTACCACCCATTCATGTGTCCAACTGTACATACACTTGAGATAGGCATTAATATTTTAATTAGGTAACTAATATTATACATAAATTACGATACTAAGAGTAAGTTTGAACTTCATAATTCATCATGCATACCATGTAGGATATATACAATACTTATTCATAAATAATACCATTCTTTCATTGAGTTCTTATCTTAGTTTGGACATTTTGTTAGAACATTTCCTTTGTGAATTTCGCTTTCTGTTTAATATCCGTATCCTAAAAAAATAAGCGACAACGAACAATCACAACCTAATCACATCTTCTGGTAAATCTACAACATTTTTAACTTCACTTACTAATGATGTTACACATTTTGGTCCCTCTCTTAAGTTCCTTATTACCTTGATAACAAATAAACAGTCTTTCCATTTGTTTCAGTTGATCAAAAAGATAATGCTGGGTCTCTTTAACTTTCCTTCTGTTTGAGAAATTGTACCAATCCAGTCTTCTGTGTTTTCATCTGTGCCTGGGAAATTGTACTTTGGAATTTTTTGACAAAATAACAACCAATGTACTTCAGTCCTGCTGTTTCCTTTGTTTTTTCTAATGTCTCTTCTTCTTCTGTACTTATTGGAAGACAGTTCTCAATGTCTTCCATTTCACACAATTAATCATCAAAATCAAATGATATGAAAAGCATAGCTGACACGCAAAACTCTCGATTAAGTGAATCATCCTTAGGCCTATCACTACTTTCCATCTCATGATATTGTGATGAAGCTGTGCTGGAAAACCAACTGCCTGACATGTTTACCTCATCTGCATCTTCTTATGTGTTATATTTTGCCCCCATCAATGCACTGTTTTTCCCAAGAAGGTACCGGTATGTTTTGAGGTTACACTTCACTTGATGTGGGGATGGGTGGTCAGAACACCCTCCCATCTGCCAAAGGGAAGCAAACAGATTCTCCAAAACATGTTGGTTTAATTTATGTGTTAATATATAAGAAATATTGAACCTTTCCTGCAAGACCTGTATACTCTTCAAGCGGTCTTGCATCTAAGTACGTGGTCGCCAATTTACGAGCTCGGGTGTACATCATTTTTTCCCATCCACCTGTGTGCTACTCAGCCCGCTCCACAAACACCTCGCCACTTTTCTCCACATTCACCCACCACATTTTCGCACCCACATTCCACCTACACTTCTCCCACATTACAACCCTAGTCTCCACTCCACTCTCTCTCGCCCTAAAAACCTATCAACACGCCACTCCACATACACACACTACCTTCCACCCTCATATCACCATGTGTCCCACCAACTCCACCACACAAGACACCCCCACCACCTCTCCACCCTAACAAATCACCGTCCCACTCTCACACAACACTACCCACAACTCTACACTCTACATTCCTTACGTTCCATCCTTTTCCTTCGACACGCACACGTGGTTTTCTCACACCGAGGTGGTCTGGCACGACAGCGGCCTTCATGATGAGGGGAAATACCAGGCTGTACTGTGTGTCCTAACCTCGGAGGTGTTCGCATCTGTTACTCCACTTCTCACCCACCACTTCCCCAGTTCCAAGTACGAGGGGATGAAGGTGACCATCACTACGGCTCAAGGGAAGTCAACAATGTAGCACTACAAGGCTCTGGAGGACGTGCAAGTGGAGGGACGCCGCCCGTCAGTCCTGTTGTGATACATGCAGCAGTTGAACGTGGAGGTCGGCTCTCCCATGGACAACTATATACATCCTCAGAGTGCGGGACACCCGGCTCCTGCCTCAAGAGGTGCAACTCCACCTCCTGGCCCAGCCCAACCCCACACTCCAACAGTACGGGGAACTGGCTGACACACTGATGGAGGCACACAACGACCATGCTGGGGTCTGGCTGGTACAACCCACCGCTGCAGCCATCACAACCCCACAACCACAACAACAACCAGTCATCAAACCAGCAGCACCAGCACTACCACTTCCTACACCTGCCTTGGACGCCATGACCCTCCTGTGTCAGCTTGAAACACTCTTTGTAAAGGTGGACCTACTCCAGTCACCACTCACCCACCCTACAGGATCACAGCTTGACTCCACTTCCACGCCAGTTACCTCCTCCACAATGGATGCTACCACCACCACCACCACCACGTCAACAATCCTGGCAGACTTATGTACCTTCAAACGCAATGTGTCAGGGCATCTCGAACGAAATTGGACATGATTTTGGACCACTCTCTCACTGTACTATGTAGATGAGGACGGTAAGCGGGCCAGTGGCCTTTGTCCTCATCTTTGTTAATAAAAAAAAAAAAAAAAAAAAAAAAAAAAAAAATTCCCACATATGTTCCTACCAACAATGGTTCGGGTCCCAGACACGCAACCAATGAATTATGTGAGCATGTAAAAGTAAATGATTTTCCTTCACATCGCACTCAGCTTTTACACACATTAGCAAATCACAGGTCGGCTATTCTCTTACCTGGTGAGCGTTTGGGGAAGACAACACTAGTTAAATATCACATAAAATTAACTGACACGGATCCAGTATATGTGAAAGCTTACATATTACCTCAAAGTCAGAGACAAATAATGAATAAAATAGTGGATGATATGTGAGCAGAAGGAATCATTGAACCTTCCAACAGTCCTTATAACAGCCCATTATTCTTAATTTAAGACACTGATTATACCCCCGTTATAATATTCTGAGTTGGTTGCTAACGTGCCTAAGTTAACGCTACGTTATAATATTCTGAGTTGGTTGCTAACGTGCCTAAGTTAACGCTACGTTATAATATTCTGAGTTGGTTGCTAACGTGCCTAAGTTAACGCTACGTTATAATATTCTGAGTTGCTTGCTAACGTGCCTAAGTTAACGCTACGTTATAATATTCTGAGTTGCTTGCTAACGTGCCTAAGTTAACGCTACGTTATAATATTCTGAGTTGCTTGCTAACGTGCCTAAGTTAACGCTACGTTATAATATTCTGGGTTGGTTGCTAACGTGCCTAAGTTAACGCTACGTTATAATATTCTGAGTTGCTTGCTAACGTGCCTAAGTTAACGCTACGTTATAATATTCTGGGTTGCTTGCTCGCGTGTCTAAGCTAAAGCTACGTTACCCAATCAGTGTGTGGACTTTTGATTCCTCTGATGGACTTGGTCTGGTGGTGGCAGCGTATACCCAATACTGAACAGGAACTGGACTTGTCCTTTGTAGGATTTATTTTAGTATTCGCAAGGCAAGTTCAGTTACTCAATATTTATTTTCACAGACCGGGTGGATACTGCGATAGGATAGAGTATCATACACTGATGTTTTATTTGTATTGTTTATTAAGGCTGTGGGTTTTTGTTCACCTGCCATTTAAAGAAAGGAGACAAAATATGTTAGTTACATATACGTTCTCCCTTCTTTCTACACATTGTTTTCAGTTTATTTTATCTTTCCTTTTTTGTTTATTCCTACTTTCTCCCTTCTTAGCTTTTCTCCTACTTTTCCTTGCTCCTCCCAGCTGTTACTCTTCTTTTTATTCTCTCTCCTCTCTCTCTCTCTCTCTCTCTCTCTCTCTCTCTCTCTCTCTCTCTCTCTCTCTCTCTCTCTGACTTTAATTTTTCTCTATAATTAATTACTTTTTTCTTGGCAATGCGATGGAAATTCTTAGATGATTAACTTGGGTGTGTATGAGAGAGAGAGAGAGAGAGAGAGAGAGAGAGAGAGAGAGAGAGAGAGAGAGAGAGAGAGAGAGAGAGAGATGGGGGGGGAATGATGCTGTGAGAGAGAGAGAGAGAGAGAGAGAGAGAGAGAGAGAGAGAGAGAGAGAGAGAGAGAATTTATTTGTGTTCAGTATGTTTATGTGTGTATGTGTGTGTGTGTATAGTATGTATGTGTGTGCGTGTGTGTACAGTATGTATATTTATGTGTGTGTGTGTGTACATACAGCATGTGTGTGTGTGTTTGTGTACAATATGTATGTGTGTTTGTGTGTGTGTGTGGGTGGGTGGGTGTGTGTACAATATGTGCGTATGTGTGTGTATGTGTGTGTGTACAGTATGTGCGTCTATGTGTGTATGTGTGTGTGTACAGTATGTATGTGTGTATGTATGTGTGTGTATGTATGTTAATAAGGTCGGTAAAACCCAGGTCACACACACACACGCAGCTGACGATCACGTGAAGAGAGAGAGAGAGAGAGAGAGAGAGAGAGAGAGAGAGAGAGAGAGAGAGAGAGATCATTCATGTGTGTGAGGGAGAGAAAGAGATATAATTTGTGTGTGTGCATGAGAGAGAGAGAGAGAGAGAGAGAGAGAAGGAGAGGGAGAGGGAGAGAGAGAGGGAAAGAGAGGCAGAGAGAAAGAGGGGGATGGAGGAGGGAGAGAATTACTTTATCTAGAAACACTTCCGTTCGGGGTGCCAGATATATCTTATAATAAAAGCCGTATAAAATATAACAATAGTCAATGTATTTATTAATATAAACTTTACTCTGCCAACAAGTACTGTATGACATACTGATAATAATGAATTCCAGTTTATCAACAATGTATCTATAGATATACATATAGATGTGCATATAGATGTGCACCTGAAAAAAATAACTGCTGGCAACATTACATCCTGCATAGATTACTTATTGTAGCCTACGCCTGGCTGTTGTCTGTGACTCTGTGTTCTAGCAGCATGTCTCTCTGTTCAGCTGTGATTCAGACCAAATTATGTTGCAACCGTGGTGTTTATAACAGTAACAACAGCAGTGGAAGGAAGATGGGAGGGCAACCGTGGTCTTTATGACAGTAACAACAGCAGTGGAAGGAAGATGGGAGCTCCGGCAAAGCAAAAACTGTGGAACATCTTGATCTTATAAAACAAGTTCAATGCCAATAAAAAAAACCTCAAGTGTTAGTGGTGGAGGGTCTGGCAGGCAGTGGTAAGACGACCCTGGCGGCACACATGACCAAACAATGGTTACAGAGAAGCAACGACACCATCAGTGGCTTAAAGGAATATAAATGACTGCTTAAGGTACGATGTCGGGACACACATATTTCATCTTAAGCTGATATTGTAGATTTTCTTTTACAACCATCAACTCCAGAATACAAAGACTTTCTGTTAAAACTAGTCAAGAAATCATCACTTGTTGTCATTATTGATGGGATAGATGAGGTCAACAAATCTTACCGAAAACGGAAAAGTTTTCGGTAAGATTTGTTGACCTCATCTATCCCATCAATAATGACAACAAGTGATGATTTCTTGACTAGTTTTAACAGAAAGTCTTTGTATTCTGGAGTTGATGGTTGTAAAAGAAAATCTACAATATCAGCTTAAGATGAAATATGTGTGTCCCGACATCGTACCTTAAGCAGTCATTTATATTCCTTTAAGCCACTGATGGTGTCGTTGCTTCTCTGTAACCATTGTTTGGTCATGTGTGCCGCCAGGGTCGTCTTACCACTGCCTGCCAGACCCTCCACCACTAACACTTGAGGTTTTTTTTATTGGCATTGAACTTGTTTTATAAGATCAAGATGTTCCACAGTTTTTGCTTTGCCGGAGCTCCCATCTTCCTTCCACTGCTGTTGTTACTGTCATAAAGACCACGGTTGCCCTCCCATCTTCCTTCCACTGCTGTTGTTACTGTTATAAACACCACGGTTGCAACATAATTTGGTCTGAATCACAGCTGAACAGAGAGACATGCTGCTAGAACACAGAGTCACAGACAACAGCCAGGCGTAGGCTACAATAAGTAATCTATGCAGGATGTAATGTTGCCAGCAGTTATTTTTTTCAGGTGCACATCTATATGCACATCTATATGTATATCTATAGATACATTGTTGATAAACTGGAATTCATTATTATCAGTATGTCATACAGTACTTGTTGGCAGAGTAAAGTTTATATTAATAAATTGTGGGGGTGGACTGATAGATATCAATTGAATGTAGCTTTATAATAAATTACCAAAGCTTACCTTGCTGGAAATATGTAATCTCGTTGGTTGGCTGCAGCGAGTTACCCAGAGTTATATCCCTGTATCCTTCCCTCCAGCACAATAAATTTATTTCTGGGTTCGTCCTGCTATATATGTATGATTATAGAGCATGCAATAAGGGTCAATTACCACACAAAATGCCAATTTTCTCTATTTATTAATAAATTCCAAGCCAACAAATGAATAATTAAATTCAATCAAAAAATCACACACACACACTTCCGTTCACGCTCCAATAGATAGCTATATACGTACGGTACTTACTCCTCGTCGCTTCTCTCCACACGTGCTGCTAGGCCACTATCGCTCATACGCGTACACGTGGAACAGTAATATTACTTTACTTTAATATACTTATCACAAGCTAGCACTTCCCCTCGTACACACAGGAGACGGTAATTACGTTATCGTAATAGTAATGGAAATCAAGCAACCCAGTTGGTATATTTCAATGTCAATCACACTCGTCCCTTGTACACACACACACACTCGTAATTCCAGCCAGCCCTCTCCTCACCTATATAATGACACCTTACTGATTCTCGTCTAGCGAATGAATAGTGAGTTAATTAACAATAAGTCTTGTGAAAAAGTAATTAAACAATTTCGACGTTACGTTAAAACTATAGGCCCCTAGGCAAAGCAACGAGGGCTGGATACGAGGTGTGTTCTTCGTCGAGTGTCTAGCTACCAACTAAATATATTTTCAAAAATCAGGACAAGGGTGGTGGAGGTTAATTACCCTTCTGACTCCTCCCCATTTAACCTTTTTTCTACCTGGCCCAACTGTCGGCCATGCTTGTCCTCCCTCTCATGTGTTCGCATAGCCTAGTCCTTGACTACGTTTACATGTTGTCACTCCTACCTAGTTATACATGCAAATCACTTTTCCCATAACATGCAACTGCTTGCAAATGATTCCCTTCCACTTCAAAATCAATTTTAATAAGTAATAAATGCCCCCATAGCATAGTTATTAATGCAAAATTTGTAGCAATGACTCCAGACACGGGATGGAGTGAGTGGGTACTCGACCTCACCTGACCTGACATGACCTTCCTTAATTACCAGGTACCAGCACTCCTATATTTCAAAATTCTCTGTCTCTGTCTTCCTGAATGGAAATTCCCATACACGTGGTGTCCCTTTGTTAATAAATATATAATATATAGCATCCTACTACTTACGTACGTTACGTTTTATGATCACGGATTAAACCGTGACATTCGCACACACAGAAGAGACATTGCTCTATGCAATGTTTAATAAAATAATGAAGTGGTAATGACGTCTTTGCATGTATAACTATTACAATAATAACTCACTCACACTTCACTCATTCTTGTATGTGTCATGACTCAATACCAGTTAAGTGTTTATTTTTGCCAATGAGTGAAAAACTCCTAACAGTTACTTTAACTTTGAAAATCTAAGGAGAAACTCCGTGGCAAGAATAATTATACCTGGTAATGTCTAGTACCAATAGTACACATTTAAACAATATATAAGTGTGGTGTATGTAATACATTGTGTCATTGTTACATAATATGTAATAATAAAAATGCAAAAAATTATTCTGGAGACCATCCAACTGCCATCAATTCCTGTAAGGCAATATATATATATTAATTAATCATCCAAGACTCGAGTCAGGGATAACCGCTGAAACCCAAGTCTTGGAAGACCCAATACAATATCCAAACATCAGACCGAGGTGAACCCCAAATTTGAGTTTGGATAAAGGGTTTGTGCTCGTTGCACTCGGAAATAACAGTGAAACGAGTAATTTGAATCCTAACTATAACCCATAATTAGTTACTCGCTCGATTTTCCTCAGGCAACCGTGACATAAGGTCTGCCCCAACGCTAGCACTTCCCTTTAAACCACTGATGGTCCCCGTGAACATGTAACCCTTCATCCTTCTCACCCTGGCGAGCTTCCGTCGTCTGCTGGGTATATCCTTCTCCACCCTCGGGAGTTTCCCCAGCAGCGCTAGCCGTACCTACAGCTGGGTACTGTGGTTCACTATATGTAGCAGCAGCCGATCGCTGATAATAACCCTTATTACCACCATGGTTATTATTATAACTCTTCCCGTTACTCCTCCCCTGATAACGGTACTGACTTGACTGCTGAGAATAATAGTTATTGCCTTGTTTCTTGGCGTGATTAAAGTGAGGATTAGGTTGTTGACGTACAACCTGACTCTGCTGCTGTGAATTATCATTATTACTCGACTGATTATATGAACCAGCAGAGTCTTGGGAAGGCTTATTTAACTGAGTTAAATTCTCACACGACTGAACCCGCGTGTGGTAACCGTATGCGGTAAAATGTGCATCCGACATTTCCACCATTTCCTTGAGGCAATTAATCTTATGGGTTTTAATCTGGGCCGACAATTCTGGCGGACACGACTTCTCCAGTTGCGTGCGAAGCAACAAGTCCTTTATCCCCTCCAACGTCTTGGGTGTTTCGGCCTTATCAAACCACTGATCCAGGTGGCTAGCGAGACGTGCACTAAACTGTGCAACGGTCTCTTTATCTTGCAAGGAAGCACTCAAAAACTGCTTCCGTGCATCATCGACCGTCACCCCATATGCTTGTAACAGAGCTTTTTTCATGCTCGCATAATTCCTGGTGTCAGGATCGAGTCGGTAGAGGATACTAAGGGCTTTACCATCGAACAGGTTAAGGAACTCTATTTTCTTTACATCGTCACCAAAGACGTATGTGTCTGCAAGCATCTCGAATCGCTCAATAAACGGTTCAATTTCGTCTCCCTCTACATACTTCGCCAGTTGTAGTCTCGGAGTTACTGTAGTCGAGCTTGCAATACTGCTTTGACTACCATTCACCTGTGCTTGCAGTTCCACCATTTTCTGCTCGTGTGCCCATGTTTCCCTTTCATGCTCTCTCTCTCTCTCTTCCTTTTCTGCCTCTCTCTGTTCCTTTTCAGCCTCTCTCTGACTCAACCTTTCGAGCCTGTCATCCTCTTGACGACGCTCTACGTACTGTCGAATCTCGACCGTATCTGTATATCCCAAGCTTCGGGCTTCCTCCATTAATTCGGCTACGGTATACATATTAAAATAATTTCTATTGTTTCCTTTGCCTTAATTCCTGGACAACCGTAATCTATCTACTCGTGAAGGTGTGCGCGTGTGTGACTGGAATTAATACAAAGAGCAGGCCCCACGTTGGGCTCCAATTATGTGGGGGTGGACTGATAGATATCAATTGAATGTAGCTTTATAATAAATTACCAAAGCTTACCTTGCTGGAAATATGTAATCTCGTTGGTTGGCTGCAGCGAGTTACCCAGAGTTATATCCCTGTATCCTTCCCTCCAGCACAATAAATTTATTTCTGGGTTCGTCCTGCTATATATGTATGATTATAGAGCATGCAATAAGGGTCAATTACCACACAAAATGCCAATTTTCTCTATTTATTAATAAATTCCAAGCCAACAAATGAATAATTAAATTCAATCAAAAAATCACACACACACACTTCCGTTCACGCTCCAATAGATAGCTATATACGTACGGTACTTACTCCTCGTCGCTTCTCTCCACACGTGCTGCTAGGCCACTATCGCTCATACGCGTACACGTGGAACAGTAATATTACTTTACTTTAATATACTTATCACAAGCTAGCACTTCCCCTCGTACACACAGGAGACGGTAATTACGTTATCGTAATAGTAATGGAAATCAAGCAACCCAGTTGGTATATTTCAATGTCAATCACACTCGTCCCTTGTACACACACACACACTCGTAATTCCAGCCAGCCCTCTCCTCACCTATATAATGACACCTTACTGATTCTCGTCTAGCGAATGAATAGTGAGTTAATTAACAATAAGTCTTGTGAAAAAGTAATTAAACAATTTCGACGTTACGTTAAAACTATAGGCCCCTAGGCAAAGCAACGAGGGCTGGATACGAGGTGTGTTCTTCGTCGAGTGTCTAGCTACCAACTAAATATATTTTCAAAAATCAGGACAAGGGTGGTGGAGGTTAATTACCCTTCTGACTCCTCCCCATTTAACCTTTTTTCTACCTGGCCCAACTGTCGGCCATGCTTGTCCTCCCTCTCATGTGTTCGCATAGCCTAGTCCTTGACTACGTTTACATGTTGTCACTCCTACCTAGTTATACATGCAAATTACTTTTCCCATAACATGCAACTGCTTGCAAATGATTCCCTTCCACTTCAAAATCAATTTTAATAAGTAATAAATGCCCCCATAGCATAGTTATTAATGCAAAATTTGTAGCAATGACTCCAGACACGGGATGGAGTGAGTGGGTACTCGACCTCACCTGACCTGACATGACCTTCCTTAATTACCAGGTACCAGCACTCCTATATTTCAAAATTCTCTGTCTCTGTCTTCCTGAATGGAAATTCCCATACACGTGGTGTCCCTTTGTTAATAAATATATAATATATAGCATCCTACTACTTACGTACGTTACGTTTTATGATCACGGATTAAACCGTGACATAAATACATTGACTATTGTTATATTTTATACGGCTTTTATTATAAGATATATCTGGCACCCCGAACGGAAGTGTTTCTAGATAAAGTAATTCTCTCCCTCCTCCATCCCCCTCTTTCTCTCTGTCTCTCTCTCCCTCTCTCCCTCTCCCTGTCTCTCTCTCCCTCTCTCTCTCTCTCTCTCTCTCTGTCTCTCTCTCTCTCACACACACACACAAACACACAAAAATTATATCTATCTTTCTCTCCCTCACACACATAAATGATCTCTCTCTCTCTCTCTCTCTCTCTCTCTCTTCACGTGATCGTCAGCTGCGTGTGTGTGTGTGACCTGGGTTTTACCGACCTTATTAACATACATACACACACATACATACACACATATATATTGTAATGTACACACACATACACACACAGACGCACATACTGTACACACCCACACCCACCCACACACAAACACACAAACACACACATGCATGCTGTAAGTACACACACACACACAAATATACATACACTACTGTACTGTACACACACATATATATACTGTACACACACATACATACATACTGTACATACACACACACGCACATACATACTGAGCACACAATCACATACACACATACAGTACACAAACAGTACACACACGCACACATACCGTACATACACACACACATACCGTACACACACACACACACATACTGTACACACAATCACATACACACATACACATACATACTGCACACACGCACACACACACACACATAAACATACTGAACACAAATAAATTCTCTCTCTCTCACAGCATCATTCTCCCCCACCTCTCTCTCTCTCTCTCTCTCTCTCTCTCTCTCTCACAGCATCATTCCCCCCCCCATCTCTCTCTCTCTCTCTCTCTCTCTCTCTCTCTCTCTCTCTCTCTCTCTCTCATACACACCCAAGTTAATCATCTAAGAATTTCCATCGCATTGCCAAGAAAATAGTAATTAATTATTGAGAAAAATTAAAGTCAGAGAGAGAGTGAGAGAGAGAGAGAGAGAGAGAGAGAGAGAGAGAGAGAGAGAGAGAGAGAGAGAGAGAGAGAGAGAGAGAGAGAGAGAGAGAGAGAGAGAGAGGGAGAGAGAATAAAAAGAAGAGTAACAGCTGGGAGGAGCAAGGAAAAGTAGGAGAAAAGTTAAGAAGGGAGAAAGTAGGAATAAACAAAAAAGGAAAGATAAAATAAACTGAAAACAATGTGTAGAAAGAAGGGAGAACGTATATGTAACTAACATATTTTGTCTCCTTTCTTTAAATGGCAGGTGAACAAAAACCCACAGCCTTAATAAACAATACAAATAAAACATCAGTGTATGATACTCTATCCTATCGCAGTATCCACCCGGTCTGTGAAAATAAATATTGAGTAACTGAACTTGCCTTGCGAATACTAAAATAAATCCTACAAAGGACAAGTCCAGTTCCTGTTCAGTATTGGGTATACGCTGCCACCACCAGACCAAGTCCATCAGAGGAATCAAAAGTCCACACACTGATTGGGTAACGTAGCTTTAGCTTAGACACGCGAGCAAGCAACCCAGAATATTATAACGTAGCGTTAACTTAGGCACGTTAGCAAGCAACCCAGAATATTATAACGTAGCGTTAACTTAGGCACGTTAGCAAGCAACCCAGAATATTATAACGTAGCGTTAACTTAGGCACGTTAGCAAGCAACTCAGAATATTATAACGTAGCGTTAACTTAGGCACGTTAGCAAGCAACTCAGAATATTATAACGTAGCGTTAACTTAGGCACGTTAGCAAGCAACCCAGAATATTATAACGTAGCGTTAACTTAGGCACGTTAGCAAGCAACCCAGAATATTATAACGTAGCGTTAACTTAGGCACGTTAGCAAGCAACTCAGAATATTATAACGTAGCGTTAACTTAGGCACGTTAGCAAGCAACTCAGAATATTATAACGTAGCGTTAACTTAGGCACGTTAGCAAGCAACCCAGAATATTATAACGTAGCGTTAACTTAGGCACGTTAGCAAGCAACCCAGAATATTATAACGTAGCGTTAACTTAGGCACGTTAGCAAGCAACCCAGAATATTATAACGTAGCGTTAACTTAGGCACGTTAGCAAGCAACCCAGAATATTATAACGTAGCGTTAACTTAGGCACGTTAGCAAGCAACTCAGAATATTATAACGTAGCGTTAACTTAGGCACGTTAGCAAGCAACCCAGAATATTATAACGTAGCGTTAACTTAGGCACGTTAGCAAGCAACCCAGAATATTATAACGTAGCGTTAACTTAGGCACGTTAGCAAGCAACTCAGAATATTATAACGTAGCGTTAACTTAGGCACGTTAGCAAGCAACCCAGAATATTATAACGTAGCGTTAACTTAGGCACGTTAGCAAGCAACCCAGAATATTATAACGTAGCGTTAACTTAGGCACGTTAGCAAGCAACTCAGAATATTATAACGTAGCGTTAACTTAGGCACGTTAGCAAGCAACCCAGAATATTATAACGTAGCGTTAACTTAGGCACGTTAGCAAGCAACCCAGAATATTATAACGTAGCGTTAACTTAGGCACGTTAGCAAGCAACCCAGAATATTATAACGTAGCGTTAACTTAGGCACGTTAGCAAGCAACTCAGAATATTATAACGTAGCGTTAACTTAGGCACGTTAGCAAGCAACCCAGAATATTATAACGTAGCGTTAACTTAGGCACGTTAGCAAGCAACCCAGAATATTATAACGTAGCGTTAACTTAGGCACGTTAGCAAGCAACTCAGAATATTATAACGTAGCGTTAACTTAGGCACGTTAGCAAGCAACCCAGAATATTATAACGTAGCGTTAACTTAGGCACGTTAGCAAGCAACCCAGAATATTATAACGTAGCGTTAACTTAGGCACGTTAGCAAGCAACTCAGAATATTATAACGTAGCGTTAACTTAGGCACGTTAGCAAGCAACCCAGAATATTATAACGTAGCGTTAACTTAGGCACGTTAGCAAGCAACCCAGAATATTATAACGTAGCGTTAACTTAGGCACGTTAGCAAGCAACTCAGAATATTATAACGTAGCGTTAACTTAGGCACGTTAGCAAGCAACTCAGAATATTATAACGTCGCGTTAACTTAGGCACGTTAGCAAGCAACCCAGAATATTATAACGTAGCGTTAACTTAGGCACGTTAGCAAGCAACCCAGAATATTATAACGTAGCGTTAACTTAGGCACGTTAGCAAGCAACCCAGAATATTATAACGTAGCGTTAACTTAGGCACGCGAGCAAGCAACCCAGAATATTATAACGTAGCGTTAACTTAGGCACGTTAGCAAGCAACTCAGAATATTATAACGTAGCGTTAACTTAGGCACGTTAGCAAGCAACCCAGAATATTATAACGTAGCGTTAACTTAGGCACGTTAGCAAGCAACCCAGAATATTATAACGTAGCGTTAACTTAGGCACGTTAGCAAGCAACTCAGAATATTATAACGTAGCGTTAACTTAGGCACGTTAGCAAGCAACCCAGAATATTATAACGTAGCGTTAACTTAGGCACGTTAGCAAGCAACCCAGAATATTATAACGTAGCGTTAACTTAGGCACGCGAGCAAGCAACCCAGAATATTATAACGTAGCGTTAACTTAGGCACGTTAGCAAGCAACCCAGAATATTATAACGTAGCGTTAACTTAGGCACGTTAGCAAGCAACCCAGAATATTATAACGTAGCGTTAACTTAGGCACGCGAGCAAGCAACTCAGAATATTTTAACAGGGGTATAATCAGTGTCTTAAATTAAGAATAATGGGCTGTTATAAGGACTGTTGGAAGGTTCAATGATTCCTTCTGCTCACATATCATCCACTATTTTATTCATTAGTAGCAGCGATACCCGACGTTGTCCGGGGATCTATCTATCTATCTCTATCTATCTATATCTATCTATCTATATCTATTTATCTAAATCTATATCTATCTATCTATATCTATTTATCTAAATCTATATCTATCTATATCTATTTATCTATTTTTCTATATCTATCTATCTATCTCTATCTATTTATCTATATCTATATATATATATCTATATTTATCCATATCTATCTATCTATCTCTATCTATCTATCTATCTCTATCTATCTATCTATCTATCTCTATATATCTATCTATCTCTATATCTATCTATATCTATATCTATATCAATCTATCTATATCTATATCAATCTATCTATATCTATATCAAACTATCTATATCTCTATATCTATCTATCTATCTATCTATCTATCTATCTATCTATCTATCTATCTATCTATCTATCTATATATATATATATATATATATACATATATATATATATATATATATATATATATATATATATATATATATATATATATATATATTAATCTCTTTCTATCTCTATCTATATCTCTATTTTTATCTCTATCTATCTCTATATCTATATCCTATTGCCGCACCCCCCCGACCCCCTGTGCATGAGAGAGAGAGAGAGAGAGAGAGAGAGAGAGAGAGAGAGCGTGCATTGGTAGGGTCGCACCCACAATTCATGTGGTTGACTTTCATATCTTCATTTATAACAATCCTTAGTAATAATTTTTTTGGCTTACAATCAATCGAAATTTATGCTTATTTATTTTGCAAGAATTTCGCATCATAAATTCCTAATATTTTCATGCAGGGATGAATTTTTTCACTTGTGGAGGTTCTGGCAGGTTAAGTAGTTCATATTTAAGGTTTCTAATATACGCAGTTCCTTCAAAATGTTTATTACACATGTAAGAAGTGGTAGTATTAAAACTTTCAGTTCTTTTGCAAAAAAAAAATCACTCCACTTCTTTCGAGTTTCTTCATCTTTAGGAAATCTATGAAAAATTGTATTTCTGTCTTTCACTCGAGAGGAACTGCACCCATTCACTGCACAATTAGTTGGCATATTAAAAAAAAAGGAAGAAAATTATTAGTATAACATAGAAAATATTTGGTACACGTGATATTCCACAAAAATACAGGCGATATTTCACAAATTAACAGAAAACGGGAGTTTGATCCTGGTCCACGGTTAGCTGAATACTGAGTGTTCCTGTAAGCTGGAACCTCCCGATGAGACCTTCCTGTAACGTCATGCGCAGACGAAGTGAAAAATGGTACGGGCATGATCAGACCTAGTATATTTCCTTGACCTAGGTTTAGTCCAGCTGGCAGCTGGCAGCGTGGGTTCGAACCCCCCTCCCCCATAGATCATGTAAAAACATTTTTTTTGTAAGCCTAGAACACTCCCCAGTCATAAGCGATCAAACTTATGTAAAAATTATTAAGGTCGGTTTCCTCTATGCTCCGTAGTCTTAATATAGATATAATGGTTGCAGACGTCCCCCCAGGGCCCCCTCCGTGGATGCTACCAACACCTGATGTGAGCTTTACACCTACTTCCAAGTTAGAACTGCCTTCTCTACTGCGGCAGTTGGCTCTGGAACACATAGAAACGGTGATGTCCTCCATCACAGATCCATACTGCCTCTACACTGATGGCTCATTGCAAATGGATGGTAGAACAGATTGTGCCGTTTTCTCACCTGATATGGAGTCACCTCCACAGGGCTGGGTTGGCCGTCGTCTCTGTAACCACTCCAGCTCAACATTGTGTGAATTGTATGCTATTCTGGATGCTGTTAGTCTTGTTTGTCAACGTGGAGTGAATGCTGCCATTTGTTGTGACTCTAAACCTGCCCTTCATTCCCTCTCTAGTGTTCAGGCCATACACTATTCTGTTGTTGGCCTTATTACGTCATCGTAACTTGACTGTCAAATTCTTATGGGTGCCATCCCATGTAGGTTTATGTCACAATGGTACAGTTGACAGTCTCACAAAGGAAGCCTGCCATCTGCCTCCTCGTGGTGTTGGACGTCCTCTCTCCCAGACATGTTACCTCTCTAACGTCTGCTCCACTGCTCTCCTTCCTGTATGGCGATGCAGGGATGCAGAGAGGTCCTTCAGCATCTCCATCACCCATTACGAGTCTGTCTGCTGCCACAAATATTCCTACCGTCGTCGAGGCCTCATGGTTCGGAGGCACAATGTAGTCTCTGCTCGTTTGAGGCTTGGCTACCGGCCACCATGGCAGGTTGCTGGGATGCAGGGTGAGCCTCCCTTCACTGAGTGTCGCTTGTGTTGAGCGCCTCGTGTTAACACCATACAGCACTATTGCCTGGCCTGCCCCACTGTCTGACACTTGCTACCCCAGGGCCTGCTACTTGATGGGGTTTGTCAACACCTGCTTAACCATCAGGTTTTGGAGGAGCTTCTGGCTAACAGCCTTGAGAGATTGAGTGCTATTAACACAATGAACATTCACATAACGAGCATTCTTGGAGTGAATATCAATATCTAGTTGCCTTGGTCTGTCAGATGTAGGGGTTCCATTTTTGTCAGCCGTCGTCTTAGTTCGGTCGTGGGTCGTTTACCTACCATGGAAGAAAAAGTAGATTGAGAAAAAGATGTGCCCAAATGACGCACCAGACTACTGGGCCCCACTACCACAGGGTTTGCCCTGAGGCAGAGAGTGCTGCGGGTCTGGTGTAGGGAACAACTAACTACTTTCTAGCATAAACTACTGGTTGTCCTCCAGCAAAACCAAAACACTGAAGGTGCAGCACAGCAATGCAGCAAAACGCTACAAATTTACTTTACTAATTACTCTACAAATGCAAAGAGACAACAGAGTACTGCTGGTAAGAGGCCCCATAAACCAGGGTAACTCCACGGACAGTACGTGGTAACTGTTGCTTCTGTGCTCAACGAGGACGAGGTCTGGACACTGCACAACGAGGACGAGGTCTGGACACTGCACAACGAGGACGAGGTCTGGACACTGCACAACGAGGACTCACTCACTCACTTGTTGGATTTATGGCTATCAACCAGCGACATATAGTCAAAGGTCATTAAGCCAGTCTAATCCATTTTATTCTATCAATTTATATAAGGTCATAAAGTTTTGTCTCCCTCAGAAAACTTAGCAGTTTGTTTATAATACTCTTATCATCAGATAAAACATTTTCTATGGTAAATGCTTTATTTTTTAGTTGGAAATGTCTTTTAATTTTAATTCGTTGATTATTATATTTATTACAAAATATGAGCAAATGTGCTATTGACATAACTTGTGTGCATGATGGGCACATAGGAGGAAAACTTCTATTTATGTAGGCTTCTAGGTGGGTTGTCCACGTGGCATTTAGCCTGAGTCGAGCCAACACCACTTCATCCCCTGCGACTACGCCATGACGACGTAGCCCAGGGTTCAATAACTGCTTTAAACTTGTTATTGATGTCTAGTCTGGTCCACTGCCTTTGCCACAGGAGATGAATTTTAGATTTTATGAGAGAGACAAAACACCTGAGATCCGTACGGACTATGCTAAGGTCCAGATCAACAGTTGACCCTGCTAATTTATCAGCTTGTTCATTACCATAGATACCATAATGTGATGGTACCCATATTAACTTGATCAATTTATTGGCACTAAATAGCTTACTAATGATATTACCCTGTATTTCATTGTTAGTTGTATTCAAAGATTTAATAGCTTTAAGTGAACTTAATGAATCAGTAAATATGACTATCCTATCGTGGGTCGTCGATAGGGCAAAATCCAAAGCTTTATCTATAGCAAATAATTCAGCAAGAAAAATAGATGTATGATTCGGCAGTCTGAATCTTAACTGACATTCATGCGACCATACACCCGCACCCACACATTCATCCGTCTTGGACCCGTCGGTATACAGTTGGAAATAAGAAAGATGTTTGACAATTATCTCACGAAACCTCTGGTGTACCTCCACCTCCGGCACCTGGGATTTAACCCCTGGTAACCAGGATTCCACACAAATAAAAGGGGGTATTACCCAAGGTGCAATATTTACTATAACCAGGGAATCGATTGTTGATAAGTCTATACCGACACACTCTACGAGGTCGTGGAGTCTTGCTCTGAGGGACCTAACGCCAGTGCCCTCCGGGGCCGTGCGTCCCCTAGGCGGATAACTTGGCCCTTCCAGGGGCCTATCGCCATGGCCCCCCGGCTGCAGGCGCAAAAAGGCACCACTGGGAGGATGACTCGGCTCCCCGGGAATACAAACAGCGGGCCTGGTGTCCCTTGGCCTAACGCCAGTGCCCCCTAGGGCGCAGGGGTTCCCGGACGGATGACTCGGTCCCTCTGCCAGGGGCCTAACGCCATGGCCCCCCGGGTGCGGTTGCCGCAGCAAGGCATTACCGGGAGGATGACTCGGCACCCTGGCTTTCTTAGCGAAATATGTTAACATTAGTTGGTCTCGTCTTAGACGGAGGGGAGGCACTTGTGACTCCACCTCTGGACGCTCGATTCGAGTGCAACGTAGGGCTCCAAGACACACACGCAAACAAGCATTCTGCACAACATCCACACCTTTCAACACAGACTCAGATGCCGAACCATACACTATGGACCCATAATCTACTCTAGATCTGATCAGGGATTTATATAGCATTAACAAAGACTTCCTATCTGCTCCCCATTTCGTACCAGAAATGCATTTAAGTAAATTGAGTGCTTTTAAACATTTAGTTTTTAACTGACTGACATGGCAAGTCCATGTCAGTCGACTGTCAAAAATCAGTCCAAGAAATCTAGTTGAATTTTGAATAGGTAGGGGGTTTCCACCCATGGTCAACCGAACGTCTGGTTTTTTCCTATGAGTGAAAATAACCCCTACACTTTTTCTAATTGAAAACTTAAAACCCCACTGGAGGCCCCAATTATGGATCGAATCCAGTGCCGATTGAATTCGAGTTGCCGAAAACTGTGCACTATGGCTGGAGTGCCATATTGCACAGTCATCAGCATACAGTGAGTATTTAAGATTTCGAGGAGGAGCTGGTAGAATGTCATTAATCATACATAGAAATAAGGTCGGAGACAGAACACTTCCCTGGGGGACCCCGTTTGCCTGGACAAAAGTGTCCGAGAAAGTGACTGTATCCGAAAAAAGCTTGACAGAGAAAGTTCTGTCAGACATGAAATTCTTAACAAAAAAGGGCAGATTACCGCGTAATCCCATCGCATGTAGTTTCCTGAGGAGGCCATGTCGCCAGGTCATGTCGTAGGCTTTTTCTATGTCTAAAAATACTGCAACTAAAAACTGTTTTTTGGCAAATGCCTCTTGAATGTGAGATTCCAGGCTTACTAATTGATCGAGCGTCTGGCGACCTTTGCGGAAGCCACACTGCTCATCAACCAGCAAGTTCCTGGAATTTAAAAAATGCAACAGCCTACGATTAACAATTCGTTCCATGACCTTGCATAAACAACTTGTGAGAGCAATAGGGCGATACGATGAAGTCGATCTGGGGTCCCCCCCTCCTTTCGGTATGGGAATGATATGTGCAAAGTGCCATGAATTTGGAAAGGCATGACCCCTCCAAACTTCATTAAACACCTGCAGCATCTTGATCATGGAATCATGATCAAGATGCTTTATCATCTCATACCGAATCTCATCGGGTCCTGGGGATGTCCCACTACAGGCTCCTAGGGCTTGAACAAGCTCTTGCATTGTAAGATCACAGTTGTAATCCAATTCATCTCCTGTGGCAAAGTTAATAGGCTGCAACTCTGATGCTTCCTTGAGAGGCAAGAAAGCTGGATGGTAATTGTCAGAGCTGCTAGCAAAAGAGAACTGCCTGGCGAGGGCGTTAGCAATGTCTCTAGGCTCGTCAAAATTGACGTTATTATGTTTGATGTTAGTGATTTTAAGTGAAATTTTCTTTTTATTTAACTTTTTAACAGTGGACCAGACTTTAGATATAGATGTTTCAGAGTTAATAGTAGAGACAAAGCTTCGCCAGGAGTCTCGTTTGGCTTGTTTGATGGTTCGACGAGCCCTAGCTCTCGCAAGTTTATACTTGCGAAAATTCTCATCACTGATGTGAGTTTTGAAAAGCCTCTAGGCCCTATTTCTCTCACACAGTGCTATGCGGCAATCTGGCGTCCACCAAGGAACTCTATGCTTTGCGCTATCTATCGAAGTCTTAGGAATTGTTGCCGTTGTGGCTTTGAGAATACTATCTTTAATGTTATTTACTTTATCATCAATGGTTTCCCCAACAATTTCAATATTGAGACTCTTTGTGAAGGACACCCAGTCTGCTTTTTTTACGTTAAATTTAGGTGCTGAAGGCTCTTTAACAGTGTCGCTGTTATATTTAATCAAAATAGGAAAATGGTCACTTCCCAATGAGTCATCAATAGGTAGCCACTGGCAAGAAGTGGCAATTGATGGGGAGACCAGAGATAGGTCAAGGACGCTAAAATTACCGGTATTATCATCAACTCTCGTCGGACTACCGTCGTTCAGAAGAACCAAACCGGAATTACTGATAAGCCTAGCCATCTGTTCCCCCTTCCTGTCATCCCGTAGGGAACCCCATAACGTATGATGTGCATTAAAATCACCTACAATTAATTTTCTACAGGGCAGACTGTCCTGTAGATCAAAAACATCATCATAAGTTACTGTATCAGGAGGACAGTAGACAGAACAGACAGTCAGGTAGGTACCACCGAATTTCACTCTGCAGGCGACAGACTCCAGAGGGAAATTAGATGGCACCTCAGTGAAAGGGAGGGAACGGCGGATGTAGAGAGCTACCACCCCTCCCCCCCTCCCGTTTCGATCCTTCCTAATTAACTCGTAGTTCCGAAGCTGGATAACCTCGTCTTCAACCCGGTTATCCAGATGAGTTTCCTGAAGGGCAATAATATCGGCAGCGTAAGTACAGGCCAAAAGTTTAATTTCATTTAATCTACTTCTAAGACTTCGACAGTTCCATTGTACTATGGTCAGCGCGAAGATTATCGTGGTTTACGGGGTTTTGGAGGGCCGTGTTCGTCCTGGCGAACCTTTTTGTGCTGGGAAGGAGTACCCTCCTCTTCCTCAGCACTTCCCGGGGACCTCCCACGGGATGGTTTGGAGATGATAGTCTCCATCGCCTGTGCCTCTCCACGAGTCACAGATCCAGACCTCGAGCAGCTCGACGCACGACGAGCTGTCTGAGTCCCGGATACATGCTTCGTGGGAGTCACCTGAGCGAGAACATGAGATTGAGATTGTTTATTTTTTACGGTTTCATTTGCCTTGTGGGGTTTCATCTTCTGTTGTATGGTTGATTCTACAAGTTCTGCAACTAATTCTTTCAGTTCAACTACTGTACTTTCTAAACTATTTACTTTATCAGTTAATGCTTTGTTTTCTTTTTCTTTAGCCTTCAGAAGTTCCAAGAGGTCATTTACTGCAGGAGCATTAGATGAGCCAGCTACAGCTCCGGCGTAGGATACGGTGGGAACCTGGGTAACCCCCTCCACCTTCCTCTTTGCCTCACCATAACTGACATCATGAGCCTTCATGTATGCCATTGTTTCGGTCTCCACAATCAGACTTCTGCAGATACCTGCACCTGCCCGGTGGGGGCCGCCACAATTGGCACACTTGAATACTGTCTCTGAACATAAATTCGTCTCGTGACTTCCGGCACATTTACCACAAATGAATTCACCTGAATCTCTAGTGAAACACCTCAATGCTGTATGTCCGAATTTTTGGCACCTGAAACAACGCATGGGTTTCTGAATATATGGTCTAACGTGAACAATTTCGTATCCAATCTTAACAGTGTCAGGTATCTGAGCAGCAGCAAAAGTCATGAAAACTAGGCCAAATTTCTCTCTCTTGTTCTCTCTCATCCTGGTCATACTTTGCACTTCCACTACGCCCTGGTCCTTCATTCCGTCAAGTATGTCTGCATCATCCAGGTCAGCCAAATCCCTATGGAATATGACGCCCTTACAAGTATTTGGCCCAACTGGAATGGTGGTTTTCACCTTGAAAGAATGAATCTGCGTCAGTTTAAGTAAATCCTTAACCTGGGAAGAGTTGAGCACTTTAACCAGGAGACTACCATCTCGCAATTTCTTAGCAAATTCCAGACTGCCACCCACCTGACCATCAAGGACCTTTTTGATGATAAATGGGTTAACAGTCTTCAGAGATTGAGAAGCATCAACACAATGTACAGCTCCGGACTGATCAATGGTCCACACTTCTTCCACCCTTGCCTTGGTGTGGGCCTCAACGGATATGGTATCACTGACAGGTGGAGGGGGGAGGGGAGAAATGTGGGCGGAGTTATATAGGGGGGGTAGCGTTACCAATGTTGAGCCATCCAGAAATTTGAATCCCGAACCACTTGTGATCATGGATGTGAACCACTCACTTGAAGGTGGTAGGAGAGGAGGGGTTGGGTTGGGGAGAGAGGGGTAAAGCTTCACCAGTGATCGAGATGGAGAGAATTATTGGATCAAGTAGCTAAATGTTTTCTTCTGTAATCTAAATCCAACTCTGATGCTGCATTCCATGGGATATTCTTTATTATTTGAAATGAATCCAGATTTTACCTAATATAATTAACACGACACCAGTTTTTTATGACTAATATATCAAGCGATGCACCACCTACCCAGTGTTAAGTTACATTTCAAGTAAATCCTTTATTTTTATCCTGTATCATTTATGACATTTTCTAAGAAACGTCTATTGTGTAACTGGTTACCAAAGGATAATAGTTATAGTGTAAGATGTTAATTACCTAATTACTACTCCATCTGTTCTTCCTCACCCCGTCCTCCCTTATTCAATTCACTGTTTCCTCTCCCTCCATCCCAGCATTCCTTGCTCTCCATCTTACCACCACTACCATCATTCTGTGTGTTGCTGCATAATCTGTTAATGCGCAAACACGACCACAATAGAAATAAAAGTGATATTTGGTATGCAAATACAATCCGTTATATATGACGAATATATTTATTACCTTTATTTATTTATCTGAGGTCAACATCTAGGCCAGCCATTCAGACGCCCAGTATAGTGAACCAATCACAAGATTTAGAGGATATTGTGTCACAACTATTGTTATTACTAATTAAAACAGGGAAAAATTGAAATCAGACATTTATTGGTTATTGTTTACATCTCCACAAGTCCTCGTCACGAAGCATTCAAACCCATAATCCAACTGGGTCTGTAGGCACCACACTGTAATTATAATAACCACAATTATAATAACTGTTAACTTATTATAACCTGAAGTTTATACTTCGACCTCACGTTTGCATTAAGCATGTGTAATGTTTGTTTTGTTTTCTTATTATTATTATAAGCACCGATATATGTATTGCTTTAGACCCTTAGCCACGATGATATACAGTATATACACTATTTATATACACTTCTATGAAGATATTAAGGCTTGAAATACTGTAGATTACATATTTCATTTTATTACTCATCAATTTGTTGCTAGTATCGTGTTCAACCACCCTCCTTCTCAATGACAGCCTGCAGTTGCTCGGGCATTGAGGCACCATGCCTCCTCACTGTATAATATATATGGTTTTCCCCGAAAAATCTCCCACTGTGTTCTGGTGTGACGTAACAAATCTGCTGTGGTTCTCTGTCGTTCTGGCTCCCACGTGTTAACGATAGAACCTTATAGATTTTCTATAGGGTTCATATTGCAGTCTTAAATAGACAAATCTATCACCTGCAAATAATCATGAGCAGTAAACCATTCTTGAACTTTCCTCGCCATATGGATAGGGCATCGGTCGTGTATAGGACAGATAAGGGTGAGTAGTTGAAAAGAAATTAAAAACATTTAGAATATATGCTTCATTATATTGCATTTGATCGATCTATTAAATAAAGACACTGTCTATTGTTCACCCCCGTAGAGAGATACTGATTATAATTATTATCCTTTGGATATTAAGCAACAAATAACGGAGCTGAGACAATTAATTTTCTGTCTTCAGCTTTACCTGTATTCTTTTCACCCATCATGCTGGCAGTCCCCCTCTTTATCACCTCTTCTCGCCGTAAAATAAATAAATTTCTACCTATATTTTTCAAGTAACTGGCAACCTCACACAACCTCCTCTCACCTGTCTTCTCTCTCTCTCACGTCCCCTTCCTTCCTTGCCTTCTGTAGTATTTTTTATCTTTTGTTTCTCATTCGCAAATGTTGATTCGCCCATTATCATTTTAACAATGTAATTATCATTTTCATTTCCCTTATACCTAGCAGCCTTGTGCAGCGTGCTCGCTGTGAGGGCACCTATCCTCTGACGTTTCCATGTTTGGCTTTTGTGTTGTTTTTTAGTTGTTTTAAATATTTTAATTCTGATATTTTCACTAATTTCATTTTTTAAAAAATCTACAAAAGATACATCACAGGCCCTATTTTTATATATAGTTACCAGATCAGGGATACTTGGTGGTGGTGAAGGTGGAGTGTATCCTTGTAAGACACCTAGCATGACAGCATTGTCATTACTCAATGCCACATCCAGCATGTCTGCATCCATGTCACTGCTGGTATATCCTGTATTCACCTCTAATATTGGGTTAAAATTACAAGGATAAGGTTTCACTGCCTGTGGTGTAGTTCCGTCACTCCTGTGAAATTATCAAGCATGGATGTGAGAATGGATGAAGTGCATTATACCATTCTGGATTTAATACATATGGAGAAATCACTCATCCTTCTTTCAGTCCAACAATAACACTTACTCACTTTCAAGGTCTCTGTACATGCTGTAAGGCAATAACAACAGTTGCAGCCAAGGCAGTAAGGGAACAAGATTGAACAAAGCAAATATGAAAACTAAATATAGTATACTTGTACACTGTACAGAAAATAAGACTACCATAAATGCAATAACAAACTAAACTGACTAGAGACATGAAGTACATAAATTTGTGTGTAGATGATGTTGACATAGTAACATATAATACCTTACCTGCAGTCAATGGAATCAAGTCTACAATTAGATTTACCCAAGCTGTGAGGCTTGTCCCAAGTACTCGCCACATCTGTACATGACTGCTGCCCCTTTTTTTCTGTGTATTCTGCCACAGCAAAAAGAAGTGCAACAACATGTTTGCATCCACCATCATCCCTGGAAGACATACATATATTTAATTACTATGTAAACATTATTTTCTTGATATATGTGCACTTTTGTTTACTACAATACTTGCATATATATACTATAATTTTATCCCTGAAAAGTAAGAAATGAGATGCTGCATTTCAATACATATCAAGTTAGGTGTACTGTATCTATAATTTGATTGTTAAATTTTGTTAAGTTAGAGTATCTACCCACCCTATACATTGGCATCCACCTGTGTATACATCACCATTAGATGCTGCAAGCAGCCATACAGTGTAGGGGTTCTCTTTCTGTTTTGTTTGCCGGATGCATGTTGCTCGTATGAAAATAGTATTGTGCAGCATATTTTTTACCATAATATTTCTAATATGGCTAGCTGTATATAACAGGTAACCTCTCCCCTTTTCAATTTCCTGTATTTTCCCTGAAGGCCAGTTTTGCTTCAGCAGCAAATATGTATAGCAGTGTGCTTTGGTTATATGTGGGATACAGTCTAACTCTTTCTTCCAGTCTGTTAAAGTTGCCGGGTGAGGGAACACTTCATATTTTCCACATATTTCTATTGTCCTCCTCTTCTTACTGATTTCTTCATTATCATTTTCTTGAATTTCTTCTAAAATCTGGGGAGATTGTTGAGCTCTTCTAACCATATCCAGAAGTTGTGATTTTACATATCCAGAAGCAGGTACTCCTCTTCCTTTTAAGAAGCTTCTCAACTCCCCAACTGTCCACTTACTTATATCTGTAAGTAAGTTAAAGGTTAATTTCAGTTTTACTCCAATTTTTCCAAATAAGCAACGCCCCTCATTTTGTATGAAAATTAGCATCATAATGAGTAGTGTATGATGAAGAGAATTTCTATATCACCAATGAAACATAAGTAGTTTCCATATTTGTCACTAAACTTTGTAACTATTTAAACAGTTTTACAGTATGATACATACCTTTACTCATCGCAGAATTCGAGGAAGTAGTCTGAGCCTGCTGTTCGCAGTGCTCATAACTAGAAGAAGACGACTCCATAACCCGTGAAAAGAAAATATGTATAGACTTTGCGTTGTGAACGTCGTCTACTCGTAGCACTCGATCGCCGCCATGCACTTATTGTTTATGTTTACATTCAAAGATTTATCGACATCGGCTTCTCTTATTATTTTTGCATATATGTCATCAATTATATCATACAAAATTCTTATAAAATAGTATTGAATGCTTTTATGGCAAAAATAATTTTTTTAATAACCAGTTTTCAGTACTCCCATGAA
>JAWZYT010000114.1:182500-220000 GCA_034508575.1 Petrolisthes manimaculis | reverse complement strand
CACACACAGTAAGTACCATCTTTTAATTTAATATGTGAACCTGAAAACATTAGACAGTAAATTGTTCTAGATTCCCATAAATGGATTATTATTATTGTCTACAACTGTACACATGGTCAGGAATTGGCGATATCCGTGACATAAGTTGGCTTCATTTCCACCTGTCTATGTATTAACTATAGTGATGATGTAATACAATTTTAAGGCAGAGATGATAGATATAATTCTCATATGGTAAAGTTCGCATGTTGTTGGAATAAAAACGGGTTCAGAATGCCGTTCGTCTCTGGTCAGGAATTACGTATCACGAGTGTAAAGTGATGGTCTAATGTACTGCAACACCTTCCAATGAGATGGCTTCGAAAAATGATCCGAAACTATAGCTGGTGGTGTGTGCAATTTTGGTTCATAAAATTAACTCAAATAGCTCGCTTTTATTCACCAGGTTGCAGTACATTAGACCATGACTTTACGTGTCAGTAAAAAATAATATTACCGCCGGTACTTTAAATTTGGGTGATGCATAATTCCTACACATCTGACGCAGTACCGTACAGTCGCGGTCAATAATAATCTTCCAAATATGGTATATTAAACAATTTACTGTCTAATGTTTTCACGTACACATATGATGTTATGGTTTTAAGTAGTGCGTAGCTGCTTGTATTAAATTAAAAGATGGTAGTATGTTAACCTATTTATTGGAAAGTTTATCATCTAAGGAACAGAGGGAAGCTGTCAAACTCTTACCAGAGTTACCCCTATATGTTGATTATATTTGCCGCTACATGACCTTGACTGTACATACATATATAAACACATGCATACATACTCGTATCTATGTACGCATAAACACACATAAAACTGTATATACAAACTTACATACACATATGCATAATTATATACAAATAATATACATCATATTTACATACACAATATCATATACACTTACATACATACACACACATATACAGTTTGTTTCACTATGACACATAATTATCTTATCAGGAATGTGTGTAGTAATGGTGATAGAGCAGAAATACTGTGTGTGTGTGTGTGTGTGTGTGTGTGTAGTAATGATGATGTTGCAGAAATACTGTGTGTGTGTGTGTGTGTGTGTGTGTGTGTGTGTGTGTGTAGTAATGATGATGTTGCAGATATACCGTGTGTGTGTGTGTGTGTAATAATGATGATGGTACAGAAAGGCCGTGTGTGTGTGTGTGCGTGTAGAAATATGTATAGTAATGGTCTCTCTCTTTCTCTCTCTCTCTCTCTCAAAGAATTAACAAATAAAAACAGAACGAATAAATCAGTGTCATATCAAAATATAATCATACAACAACACCTTACTTACGTCAACTCAACCCCCTCAATTATTATTAGGAGGTGCTGCAAAATCATACACTTCTTGTTGTCTATTACCTAGATATTTACTATGATGAAATGAAATTGTTGGTGGATATTACTTCTTATATTTTTATTATGAGGTGCTGCAAAATCATACATGTGGTGTTCTTTATTACCCAACTATTTACTAAGATGGAAGGAAAGTGTTGGTGGATATTTGATTGTGGCTGTACGGTACAGTCGCGCTACCAAATGTTGTCATAATTTTCATAAAGTTTCGGACACAATAATTGATGGACATACTTGCCAATCAGTTTAGATATTTATGTTAATCATATTTTATCTCATAGAACATACACCAAGTAGAATATTCGACTATCAAGGGTGCTGAACAGTATATTATGAATGCATTTACAGAGTGTTACAAAATATATTCTGATTAACTTGAGACGATCGAGTAGTCAGTAGACGACGGCACACGGCGGAGGAATACAGTGACAGTGTTATGCTCGCTGAGTGGCCACTACCCTTCCTTCCCTCTGTAGTGACCTGAAAAGGCGAATCTTGACACTACGCCATTGGGGGCACCCTTATGGTGTATTGGTAGAGGTTCCGCCTCTCAGGATACACCCTCTGAGAATTTTAGAGAGATCAATTTCTGAGTTACTACATTGGTGGTAACAACAGTGGAATGATTAGTATGTTGTAACTATGTAGAAGTGAAAAGCTTGGCTTAGCTGCCTGGCCGGGGTGTTCTCCACATCGTGACCCTCTGCCGCACACTGCCTACCTACCCTCGCCAGCCTTGGCTCCTCAGTCACACACGATACCACGTTGAGGACTGATAGAGAAGAAAGAGTCCATAAATTGATCTACTTGGAGAAGAAAGGGATGTAGTGACCTGAAAAGGCGAATCTCAACACTACGCCACTGATGGCAGATGTTCCGCCTCGCATGCCAGAGGTCCCAGGTTCGACTCCCCGTGGATACACCCTCCGAGTTTTAAGAGAGACAATTTCTGAGTTACTACACCTCTCTCATACGAGTAGACTCGACAAACATTATAACATATAATTTGCTATATGGAATAATAATGTTGATATGATTTATAGCAAGATAAATTTCTCATTGATCCACTAGGGTAATCATCAAGAAGTTAAACGATTAAAGGTGAAAAGTATTACTAGGTAAAGAAAACAATGCAGACTATAGATAAAATACTTATTATTCGTGTGATAATGAACATAAAGTAGACTATTATGGTAAAACTATATAGTCCACAACAGTCCTGCTGCATAGATTAGTAAGTTAAGTCCATATTTTCAAAATAATAAATCCATTTTAGCTTCTCTAACTCACTTGTCGTAGAAAATTGTTTAAACTTAGCACCTTTTATCACTTTTTGTGGCGTAACTCAAACATAAAAAAATGTAGCCCAGAAAAGAAACAAAAATATTATATAATATTGCATATCTTTAACCCCTAAAGACCGGTTGACGTGATAGAGCGTCGTACGTAAGGAACCGGGTAACAGCACCTACCGTCACAGCGATTTAGCGCTATTTCGCGCCCTGTACGGCTAGTTTTTCTTGTCGTTGGGCGAGAAAATACACTCACAATATCGATCCGCTACCCACTCAGTCGATTCTGGGACCCCACGATGGCTGGGCGATATTTAAGTAATTGCCCTTGTCCGAATTTGTGCTCTAACGATCGTAAGACAATACCGTAGTGAATATATGTACGTGAGTGACACCATGATATTCCTACAAGGTTACAAATGATTATTTAGTGTATAGATCATGACACACGATATATATTGGGGTAGTAATAAGAAAATAACACCACAAAACACACCCATACAGGCACAATTGATAGTAAATATACGTGTTTCCTACGGTACAAGTCGGTTTGTTTATCATTTTCTAAGTGACAGTTACACGATGATATATTCCTACAAGTGTTCATACTATTTTTAGTGTTGAAATCATGACATACGATACATAATAGTAGTAATACGAGTGAGTTGACAAGGGACTTAGGCGGGAAACTGAACTCCCATGCCGCAGTCACACCGCACTCACGCGTACACACAGACACACCTCTGTCTCGCGCGCAAACATGGTCCACTTAAACTCGCTCTATCTCCACAACTATTCATCGTACAGCCCTCCCGATGGTACCATTGGAAAGAGGAAGAGTTGAAGGTAAGGATGGAATAATTTTGAAGTCAGTACACTATATATGTTAAGAGTGTGAGCGTTGTGAATATAGGACATATCGAGGAATTTTGACGCTAGCGGCAGGGTAGAAATGTGGAGGCAGGGACCCCCTCTCCCGGTCTGCAGGGGTTAAGGGTTAATGTCACCAGCCAACCATATATTTTTGGATGGGTCAATTTTAGATAAGCAATCGACAAGGGTCTGCAGGTATTCTAAGTTTGAATTTAGAGGACGATAAAATGATCCTATAATGAGTGTCCTGCAGCACTGTATCTGTATTTTAGTCCATATAATTTCAAAGTCCTCGTTCAGTCACTGTTACGTCTACCTAAACGTCGGGTGATTTTATCTAATGGAGAAGGTGTGTTGTGGGTTGTGGATGGTGGTGGAGATGAAATGGTGGTGTCTAGTATGCTGAATCTATTGTTGTGTTGTATTGGGGAGTGAAAAAGGGAGGAGGTAAAATTGGGCGCACCACAATCCCAGCAGATCCATGAAAGGCTCCGGCCCTCCAATCCGTCGAACGCAGCCGTGAAGCCCCCAACACAACTGATATGATACCAGCCTGCGTGCTGGGAAACCTCACAACAGCGATCGCACTGGATGGCCCGCTGGCCCCACTTGACCGCCCGTCGGCACAGCTGACAGGGGTACTTTGGGGCTTTTCGTAAATTATTTATTTCACACTAGTTAACTTACCATTTCTGAATCTTTAATTATATTCTCTGATATAATTTTGTTTTTCTCCTTACACCATTTAGCAATAGTAAGGTAGACTTCACTTATTTTTATAACCAAAGTAGCTCCGCATTTTTATTTTCCATTCAGTAAACAGGAACTAGATATTTCATAAAGTTTCGTCCCATATTATCGTATATCATTAATTACCAACGTTTTTCATATACTGCAGTTGGTTATGGATACATTTTTAGATACTGGTTTTATTTCTGTGCCTTGTTTAGAACAACAAACAACACATTACGAATAAATAAGATATACAAATACTGCTTCTTGAACGAAAATCACTGGATTTTGTGACAACATAATTATAATGGTCGATGGTACAGTCTCCTTCACTACCGCTTTCACCAGTTCAGCGTTGTCAACTTATAGGCTACACCCGGCATCGTGTGAGCTACCAGTTCCGACTCTCGCATCCGAAACACTTGCCAGTAAGAGTAAGGCGGGGTTCTCACCAGTACGTTTGCAGTCCGTTTGCACGGAGCCCGTTCAGGTTGATGACGTCACGAACACAACGTTCAGACGGACACAGAGGAGTTTCCCGCCGTTTCCCGCCCGTTTCTTTACATCAATAACAAGCGACTATGGCCCAGATTTTACCGGAGATGGACAAGGATTTACTAAAGGCATAAAATAATAACCAATGAACTAGATACCATATCAGCCTATTAAAAATGCGGATGTTTTCTAGTATTTTTAATTACAACATATATATATGCATTTACATTACAAATATTATTTAGAATCATGGATGATATCAAATAGTTTTTTAATTCAATCATTTTGTTGTACCTGGTCTTCAACTTTTAATAATTGTGTTTTAATGTAGTGAGCAGCTACAACTGTTGTTTTGGCTGGTAGGTTGTTTGTTTACCCAGCACCAGAGTGCGGTGTTGCCAAGCCTACAGTTCCAATGTACATTCTTGTTAATCGTACATAAATTGATGAACAATACACAAATATATTATGATTATTATTTTATTTACATAAAATCGTATCATTTTGCGAACAAATAAGTTTAAGTCATATTATTTTCATATATTGAGGAGTCAACAACTTTATAAACGGACAACACCGCCAACGTTGCTACTCAAAAAGATAAATTCAGTTCATCCTCAACGTTGGACGTGGTCCGTCTCCGCATTCCCACTGTTTGGGCACATACACGTACGTTCGTGACGTCATCAATGTGAACGGGCTCCGTGCAAACGGACTGCAAACGTACTGGTGAGAACCCCGCCTTAGGGTTGATGGCAGGTGTTTTGCATGCGAGAGTCGGAACTGGTAGCTCACACGATGCCGGGTGTATACATTGGCAACGTTGAACTGGTGAAAGCAGGAGTGGAGGAGACTGTACATGTGAGTTGTAGAGGGAGATATTAATTACCTTGTAAATTTATCATAATCAAATCAATTGATAAGAGTAATGACGAGCTTTTCCCTGCTCTTTGATGAGATAAGAATACTCATATATACTTCAGGATCGATTCCACAGTGGTATTGGTTTGTAAGTTTCCTAACCAGCCACACTTGTAAGGCTTCATTATTTTCCAAAAGTTGAGTATCCGTATTCACAAAATATATTACAACAGTTAGATAACGATGATCACTGTATAGATTATTCACCAAATTCATTCAATAATTCTCCCATAAGTTATTAACACGGCTAATATTCTTTCGTTTGCGTGCTTACAAACCACTACCAATAACTGTGAAATTGACCCACAGCGTCAGTTGTAAATCTGGAGCAACTGATTCTGCTAAACTATTCTAAGCAACAAACCATCATTATTTTTGTTAATTAATCTGGTCCTGGACGTTATTACCCTTTTAATTAATTCTGCTTTATTGTTTGACTTTACAAAATCCAATATCTTTTCATTTCACTTCAATTATCACACACAATGCAGTTATGATTACATTAATCAATACATTCAATTCCCACAGAGAAAGAAATAAGGTACAGCCACAATCAATTATCTACCAATACTTTCCTTCCATCGTAGTAAATATTTTGGTAATAAACAACAACACGTGTATGATTTTGCAGCACCTCCTAATAATAATTGAGGGGGTTGAGTTGACGTAAGTAAGGTGTTGTTGTATGATTATATTTTGATATGACACTGATTTATTTGCACCATGTCGGTGGTTATTTGATTATGGTTGTACAGTCATACAACAAACCAACATTCTGGAGACAAAGTTGTTGTTGTTATTGTGTGTGTGTGTGTGTGTGTGTGTGGTGGTACTCAATGGGTCAACACAGCTACATATATCCTGGGACAACGTTAATTACTCACAACAATACAGTCACGTACACTCGTGATACATAATTTCTGACTAGAGTGTGAGGAGCAGAAAGCTTCGATTCGCCTGGTATTGCTCATTTCCCCACCCAGTACACCTATAGAGGCTGAGTTCGAATGCAGGGTATGTGTGTGTGATGCCTGCCACTTGTCTCTGGTCAGGGATTACGTATCACGAGTAAACAGTCGGAGTAAAAAGTCCTGTCGCCTCACCTGCTTCACCGAGACAGGCAGTGTTCATGGACTCGAGAAATACGCACGTTTTCTACACATAATAATCTCGAGTCTATGAACATCGCGTGCCTCGGTGAAGCAAGTGAGACGATAGGACTTTTGCCGCCAACTGTACAACCCACCAACCAACCAAGATGCTGGAGATATTGTAGGTGGGTTTGTGTGGTGGTTCTCACTACGTCAACATTTCCCCCAAAATCAAGTTATTTACAGTCACATTAAGAACCGTGTGATGTAGTCAGAAATTTGAAAATAAATGGGTCCTACAAATATTGCCATGAAACACACATGCACACCTATATGGAATGAGCTTGTTTCGTGGTATGATCAGGAGGAACCAGAAGCTTTCACGTTTCATACACGATCACAGGGTCCTGAAAACATTCCATATCCACAGAGAATAAATGAAGGGACAACCAACTAACCAAGATACTGGAGACGACTGTTAGGTTGTTGTAGTTCCCTAGACTGTCTGGCAGAGCAGTCCCGAGTCTGGTTGACCGAAGCAGCGCAGATGCTCGGACGCTCAAATGGGAGTCAGGGTGATAGAGACAACTGTTATTATTATTATTGGTATTACTGTTGGTGTGTGTGTGTGATGTGGTAAAGTCATGGTCTAATGTACTGCAACACCTTCCATTCGAAAAATGATCCGAAACTATAGCTGTTGGTGTGTGCAATTTTGGTTCATAAAATTAACTCAAATAGCTCGCTTTTATTCACCAGGTTGCAATACATTAGACCATGACTTTACTCCAGGGGTCGACATTTCCCCCACAATCAAGTTATTTACAGTCACATTAAAACATTCCATTTCCACAGAGAACAAACTAAGGGACAACCAACTAACCAAGATGCTGGAGACGACACTGCTGTTGTTGGCATTACTGTTGGTGTGTGTGTTGTGGTACTCCAGGGGTCGACACAACTACTGGGCCAACAGAGGCATACCGTCAACACCAGCTTTACCAGTGATCGGACATGCCCACCAATTATTTCTTAACAAATATCCTTGGGAGATGTTTGAACGGGTAAGTAATTTAGTAATTTAGTAACGCCACAGTGGTATTGGTTTGTTAGCTTCCCAACCAACCACACTTGTAAGGTTTTATTATTTTAGGGTTGATTCCACAGTGGTATTGGTTTGTTAGCTTCCCAACCAACCACACCTGTAAGGCTTCATTATTTTCCAAAAGCTGAGTATCCACATTCACAAAATCTATCCAACAGTTAGATAATAATAATCACAGCATGGTTTACTCACCAAATTCATTTAATAATTCACCATAAGTCATTTACGGTCGCGAGTGTCCCCTCTTTACCTTCCATAATCTTTGCTTTTATCATGCTAATTATCCTTATTTGTTTTCTCCTGTAAGATAAAACATTGGCAAAATATCCTAATTTTAGGGTAAAATATTTATTAGCAAGTAAGTATTTATGTGGAAGGAGATGGATCAGCAGCAGGAAAGTACATTTTTTAAATAATGTTTTTTTTTTTCACAATATTTTTCTTTGTTTTCTACAGTAAGGTAAAACAAAAAAAATATATTTAGATGAAATTATTATTATTTTTACTCTTTTCTCACTATATTATTATTTAATTTATAAGTTTTTGATGGTAAGATTGAATTGTGTGTAAGATGGAATGTTTGTAAGATTGGGGTCAATAAATGTTCCGACACTGGACATAGGCTTCATCAAGCCCGTTACCGTGGCCCTTATCAACTGCTACTCTCTCTCTCTCTCACACACACACGTCACGACTTCGGAACTGGTAGCCAGCCACAGAGGGAAGGAAGTGAGGGTAATTCCCAAATACTGCAACTGTTATGGTACCAGTGAGGGTGTTATGGTACCAGTGAGGGTGTTATGGTACCAGTGAGGGTGTTATGGTACCAGTGAGGGTGTTATGGTACCACTGAGGGTGTTTCATAAAGTTTGGTGTCCTTATAGTTAGTAAAGTAATGGTCTAATGTACTGCAACATCTTCCAATGAGATGGCTTCGAAAAATGATCCGAAACTATAGCTGTTGGTGTGCAATTTTGGTTCATAAAATTAACTCAAATAGCTCGCTTTTATTCACCAGGTTGCAGTACAGTCGGCGGCAAAAGTCCTGTCGCCTCACCTGCTTCACCGAGACACACAGTATTCATGGACTTGAGAAAAAACACTTATTATACACTTAATAATCTCGAGTCTATGAACTTCGCGTGCCTTGGTGAAGCAAGTGAGACGACAGGACTTTTGCCGCCGACTGTACATTAGACCATGACTTTACCTCAAACTCAAATCGGAAGAGTAAATATTCTCAGACCCTCACCTGGGAAGAATCGATCTCCTGACATATAGGTTACGAGTCCAGTAAACCTTTTATAACCACTCGCCTGTTTGGTTGTTAAAAGATTTACTGTACCACCACCACCACCACCAACAACAACAACAACGACAACACTGAACTATAGATATACCCCATTAATTAAGGTTGTAATTCACTTTTGTTACATTGGAGTGCCTTGATTCCTCCAAAGTATATATATATGATAGGAAACAGAACCTGTGGAACAATAATAATAATAATAATGTTGTTCTGTTGCTTCGAATAGTTTGGGGGAGGATTCAGTTGCACCAGATTTACCAACACAAATTTCCCTCTTATGCCTTGCTTAATTAATTATCTCTTACAGGCATACAGGAAGAACAGATAAGGTTAATTAAGGGAATGATATGCTTATTATTTCTCCCGAATATGCCAGGAAACAGACCCAGATGAAGAAAGAAAAATAACGGTATCCTGTTTTTTTTTTTACCACCCAAAACAATTTACCCTCAAAAGTGTTTGGTTGGTACGAGATATACCACCAACACCGTACAGTCGGCAGCATAACACACACACACACACACACTCACTCTCTCTCTCATACACACACACACACACACACACACACACACACACTCTCTCTCTCTCTCATACACACACATGACCTAACTTAACCTACCTACACACACACACACACACACACACACACACTCTCTCTCTCTCTCACGACCTAACTTAACCTACACTCTCTCTCATGCACAGACATGACCTAACTTAACCAACACACTCTCTCTGTGTCTGTCTCTCTCTCTCTCTCTCTCTCTCAGAAGTACAGTGGGCAGCATAAGTTCGCTTCATTTCCACCTGCGTTTGTACAGTCGTGGTCAAAAATAATCATCCATATAGGAGTAACTCACGTAAACTTTTAACTGCTGCCCTCTGTTCCTTAGCTAATAAACTTTCCAATAACTAGATTAACAACCCTCTTTTAATTCATTACATGTAGTTACTCACTACTTAAAACAATAACATCATATGTGAACGTGAAAACATTACACAGTAAATTGTTTGAGAAATTGAGATACCCATATGTGGATGATTATTATTGACCACGACTGTATTAGCTATAGTAATGTTATATAAAAGATATAATGAAGAGATGACAGATATAGTTCTCATATAGTAAATTATGTATGTTGATAAAATAAAAACTGGTTCAGAATGTAACTATCTGGTCATATTAGCAATATTAAATATATAAGATGGACGTGAATTTATGCTGCCGGCTGTACATACATGCACCATTAATATCTGCTATATTAAGGGGGTGCGGGAGTAGGGGGACAGGCTTGGGGGAGTGTAGGAATAGGGAGACAGGCTTGGGGTGGGTAGAAAGCCTGTCCCCTAATCTCTCAACCCCCCAAGTCTGACCCCTATCCCGCACCCCCCAAGCCTGTCCCCTACACCCGTACCCCCCAAGCCTGTCCCCTACTCCCGCACCCGCCTAAACCCCCCCCAAGCCTGTTCCCCCTATTCCCATACCCCCTTAATTAATATTAACAAGATTTATCATTATTGTTTACAGGACTACAAGTTACACAGTAGAATTGGACTGTATGGACGCTATGAGATGTTCAGTCCAGTACTCGTCGTCACTGACCCAGACCTACTAAAGCAAATTCTGGTCAAAGACTTCGATAACTTCACGGATCGAAGGCCATTTGGGAGCCAGCCAGGGAGCATCATGGGTTCAATGCTGAGTAACATGAGCGGTGAGGAATGGAAGACTTTGCGATCGATTATGACGCCTACTTTCTCCTCGGGCAAGATGAAGAGAATGTTTGACTATGTGTGTACCAACGCTGACTCCCTGGTGGCTTCGTGTCTCAAAGATGCACAAAATAATTTATTCTTAGACATGAAGGATAAGTGTGGTAGATTTACCATGGATACAATAGCCTCCTGTGCTTTTGGAATTGAGCCAAAATCAATCACAAATGAAAAACCCGTGTTTGCGCAGAAGGCGGACAACTTCTTTTCCATGACGCCGTACAAATTAGTCCGATTTGTTTTAATGTTTATGTTTCCCAAGCTGTTCAACGCTCTTGGCCTGAAAGCAGACACTGCAGACGTTGACTTCTTCAGGGACGTGGTGGAAAAGACGATCAAGTCACGTCAACAGAACAACAGGCAGAGAGGCGACTTCCTTGACCTAATGTTGAACGCCAGAGAGACAAATGATGATGATGAAAATTTGTCCACTAAGTCAGCCAATCATGGTAAGTGTATAATAATTTGTGTACTCATATAATAATAATATCTATCTATCTATCTATATAAAACACTCTGTCTGTCTGTGTGTGTGTGTGTATTTAGCCCCTATACATGGCCACATCGTTTGACCTAGAGTAAAAATGTATACGTCATTCTGATGGGTGAAGCCTGGGAAGTGTCCTAGGTCTACATTTTTTGTAAATGACCAATGGGGGGGTTGGGGGGGTTCGAACCCCTGCAGCCCAAGCTGAAGGCTGTTACCATTGGTATTCACCTCTCGGGCCAAGCTTGTTATTTAATCGTGGCTGTTACAATGCCACCTTCTGCTGTAGTTGTGTCATGGATAACTTTTATGGTTGCAAAGCTGGCATGGTTTCTCCTCGGGACCAGCAACCACACTGGATAATGGACTCCTCCCACCCTCCTAATAAGGTCACATAAAACTAATTATAGGAAATTTATTGATAAAACCACATGTAGGATCTTCACCCAGACAACGTCGGGTATCGCTGCTAGTACTGTATAATAAGGAAACGACAGGCAGACAGGCGACTTGCTTTACTTATTGTTGAAAATGAATGTAAGTGTTACATGACCTATGTGTTTCAATGACCTGCTTATATTGCCAGTATTCTTTTCAGTTACTGTACTTAAATGTTCAAGTAAATTGTTAACTTTCAGTGAATGCATGCATGCAAAGAAAAAGTAATTAATAAAAATATTAATACTGCCTGATGTGGTTGTATATGTATGGGTATCAAGTGTGTGTACTGCCTGTTGTGTATGTATGTGTGGGTATAAAGTGTGTGTACTGCCTGTTTTGTATGTATGTATGGGTATCAAATGTGTGTACTGCCTGTTGTGTATGTATGTGTGGGTATCAAGTGTGTGTACTGCCTGTTGTGTATGTATGTATGGGTATAAAGTGTGTGTACTGCCTGTTTTGTATGTATGTATGGGTATCAAATGTCAGATGGGTGTTTCTTACAGACAGTTAGCCTTGGGGGGTAATAATCCTAGGAGGACAACTATTATCTGGGGAGAAATTATCCTATGGAGGGCAGTTAGTTGTCCAAAAGTTTATAATGTTCGGATGCATGATGTGTGTATAATGTGTCGTGTTATATTATAGTATGAATAATGTTTTGTGTTGTGTTACAGTACTGACGAATCATACAGTGTTGGCACAGTGTATAATGTTCCTGATCGCTGGGTATGACACCACTGCCTCCACCTTGGCCTTCGCTAGTCATCTCTTGGCCAAGAATGTCAAAGAGCAACAACAACTTCGAGAGGAGATACAGGAACTGGTGAAAAAGGAAGGAGAACTGACATACCATGGTGTAATGGAGGCTAAACTACTAGACGCCTGTATCAATGGTAAATACAGTATATACAAACTAAATTAATATAACTAATAAGTAAAGTATAAGTATACAACAACAACTTCGAGAGGATATACAGGAACTGGTGAAAAAGGAAGGAGAACTGACATACCATGGTGTAATGGAGGCTAAATTACTAGACGCCTGTATCAATGGTAAATATATACAAACTAAATTAATATAATTAATGAGTAAAGTATAAGTATACAACAACAACAACTTCGAGAGGAGATACAGGAACTGGTGAAGGAGGAAGGAGAACTGACATGTCATGGTGTAATGGAGGTTAAACTACTAAACGACTGTATCAATAAACACAAACTAGTCACAATGAAAACTCTTATTTTAAGGTGCCGTCACACAGGGCAAATTTCCTCCAACCGTTCGTTGTATCTGGCTTTAGTAGTCTTGCTCAAAGTTGTATGGACTATGGGCAAACGTGCATGATCTTCGCTCCAACAAAAGTTCGTTGAACATGTAAAAACTATAAATGTAGGCTCATAATATTATCTCCTTGTTCAACAAATAAGCTTTTCTTATTATCATAAAACAATACAGAATAAATATATTATTCTAATATATATGACGAAAAAATTACGATTTATAAGTGATAATACGAATATTTTGCATAATGCAATCCTAGATACATTATGATAACTTCAATATTCAAGCCAATCTCTACATTGACTTGCCACCAATGTAAAGATAATATTTATCTGTCAAGATTTTTTTTAAATCATGTTATATATTGCCAGCTTTTTTTCAAAATACAACAATGATACAAACTATAGCCTACTGCTGAAGGCATTCCTAACTCCAAGCGAGTTAGGAAATCACCTAATGGCAGACCACAGATTTCCTAAATGTTTTGAGTATGAGTTATAAGTTCTTAGCTCGACTGGGGAAGTTAAAAAATCCTAAGTGAGATAAGAATTCCTAAGTAGTTTTGAATATCCGGCCCAAGGTAGCGAAAACAAAGGAGAAACTAAAAAAAATCGTCAGTAGCAGAGATGGAGTCTTTTAGGGATATTTATGGTTCGACTTTTTCCACAATTGCTATGAACTGTTCTTTGCTCATTCGATGGAAGTTGTAAAAGAACAACTAGTCTTCCAGTTTATATTCTCCCACAAAGTCAAGTCCACTTCCTTCTTCCTCATTGTAATATTTCTGATTTCCCAGAGTGTTGTAGCAACCAGTGTACAGACAGATAAAATACCAAGACGGGATGTAGCAGGCGTCATATTTATTTATTTCCTTGAGCGTACGAACACCAAGTGTGACAGTAGTGGGTGTAACATATTATAATGTCAAGGAAGGCCTTGCGTCACTACTCGGGGTGAACAGACTCTAGAATACACAGTAACAGTTTATTGGTAGTACATAAGGGTCATACAGAATACGAGAGTATGCATGCGTGCCGTGCCGTGCCGTGCCGTGCCGTGCCATAGGTGAGCCGTGGCTGCTGTAGGAGAGTTGTCTGGAGGCTGGAGTGTAGCCGTGTGATCAAGACGGGAACATGGGTAGGGTCCGGGGTAGTTAGGCAGGTGTGGCGGCAGGCAGGACCTTCTTCCAAGGCTCGAATATAAGTGACTGACTGACTGCCCACTGGGCCCTCATATATCATAGGAACCAGTTTCCGGATGAGTAGACATCACATGATCACCTGACCCACACACGAGAGCAGATAGCCGTTCTCTTGGCTGAGTTAATCCGGTGCATGGAGTGGAGACTGCAGATAGCGTCCCTAGGGGAATGAGGCGGCTTGACTGAAGGTTGCAGGGCTCCCAAGAGAGGCTAAGTTCTTTCTGGGCAGAGGATTAATGTACTCACCATTCCATGCCTGACTATGAATAAAGAAAGATATAGGAGTGGGTATACATGGAACTATAGGAGTGGCTCTATATGTAGCTACAGGAGTGGTTATAATTCCTCCAAGAAGTAGTTTAATAATACGAGCCTAATTAAGCGACGAAGATCCTTTTTTCTCCAAGAAGTAGTATAATAATACGAGACCAATCTTCTTTTCTCAGAGACACTACGATTGTATTGCCCTGCTGCCACTGGAGAGAGGATATGCACCAGACCATACAAGTCAGTCCATATCTAATTAATAAAAGGGACACCTAGTACTGTATATGGTTTTAGTACAGTGCTTTGGAATGTCTTAAGGGGGTGAGGGAATATGGGGACAGGCTTGGGGGAGTTTACGGGGGTGCGGGAGTAAGGGACAGGCTGGGGGGTGGGGGTGGGAGTAAGGGGACAGGTTTGGGGGGATTTATGGGGATGCGGGAGTAGGGGACAGGCTTGGGGGAGTTTACGGGGGTGCGGGAGTAAGGGACAGGCTGGGGGGTGGGGGTGGGAGTAAGGGGACAGGTTTTGGGGGATTTATGGGGATGCGGGAGTAGGGGACAGGCTTGGGTTTTATTTAAGGGTGTGCGGGAATAGGGACACAGGCTTGGGGGGATTAAAGGGGTGTGCGGGAATAGGGGACAGGCTTAGGGGGGTGCAGGAGTGGGAGGACAGCTTGGAAGGGGGGTGAAGGAATAGAGGACAGGCTTTCTACCCCCCCCCCCCCCCTTCAAGCCTGTCCCCTACTCCCGCTCCCCCTTAATTGTAGATTCTCAAATAGTATGCCAGGAAACAGGATCAGCAGGTTAACAAAATAAGTGTGTGTCCTATTGTTGTGATGCCTGGAATAGTTTGCAGGAATCATTTGTTCCGGATTTATCAACACTGTGGGGATAGTATAGACTTTGTTGTTATGCTTGCAAACTTATGAAACAACAACAACAACAACAACAACGGGCCCGCCCCTCAATATACAGTAGAGCCTGGATATACAATGAATAGATTCTTGTATCCACCACACACTTCATTTTACACTCAGTCCCTCATTGAAGACCACCAAATGTTTATCCAGACTTCTGTTATTTATTACAATATAGACTAATGTGTAATTTACTGAGCCTGTATTAATAGGATAGTGTGTGTTTGTGTTTGTGTGTGTGTGTTCCCAGACTTCTGTTATACATTACAATACAGACTAATGTGTGAATACTGAGCCTGTATTAACCCATACGCTCTGGGACCCCCACCACCACCACCACCTTGCCTCAACATTTTTACCCTTCCGCTCGCGTCAAAATTCCACTATTTCCCCTATATTCACAACGCTCACACTTTTAACCTATATAGTGTACTGACTTCAAAATAGTTTCTTACATACCTTCAACTCTTCCTCTTTCCAATGGTACTATCGTGAGGGCTGTACGATGAATAGTTGTGGAGATAGGGCGAGTTGAAGTAGACTATGTTTGCGAGCGAATCGCCACTGTGTCTGTGTGTACGCGCGAGTGTGTGTGACAGCGGCCAGCGTGTTCAGTTTACCGCGCAAGTCCATTGTCAACTCACTCGTATTACTACTGTTATGTATTGTATGTCATGATTACAACAACAACAGTTCAGCGTTGCCAACGTGTGTGCTACCAGTTCCGATTCTCGCATTCAAAACACCTGCCAGTAAGATTAAGGGTTGATGGCAGGTGTTTCGGATGCGAGATTCGGAACTAGTAGCTCACATGATGCCGGGTGTATACGTTGGCAGCGCTGAACTGGTGAAAGCGGGAGTGGAGGAGACTGTACATACATGCATAGACACATACACATACATACATAGACACACACACATATATAGACACACACACACACACACACACACATATATATATATATATATATATATATATATATATATATATATATATATATATATATATATATATATATATATATATATATATATATTCTTTTGTTGGCAGTTGGGAGGCTACTGATTCCTCCTTACTATGGCAGAAAACAGATGCCCTCAATGGTACTATTAGGGGATCTATTGTGTTGTGGAATAGTTTAGAGGAATCATTGATCTTCTGATTCACCCCCATAATAATCTTCCCTTAATCAACAAACTCTACATAACCTTATTTCATGCAGGGTGCCAGGAACAGAAGTGACATTGATGCCTGGAGACTTGGTTCAGTTTCCCATATGGAGTATCCACCGCGACCCCAAATACTGGACAGACCCTGAGACCTTTAAACCACAACGCTTCCTTCCTGACAACAAGACTAATATTACACCCTTTACCTTCATGCCATTTGGAATGGGACCCAGGAATTGTATTGGTAAGTTAGTTTGGGTTGTTCGTATGCAAGAATATCGATCTGTGGTGCTGGTGTTATGGTAGTGTTGTGTTGATGTTGACGTGACGAAGGTGTGGTTTTGGTGGTGTGGTGTTGGTGACGATGGTGTGTTGTTGGTGTGGTGGTGGTGACAATGTGTGTTGTTGGTGCGGTGGTGATGTATTGGTGTATATTTAGTGCATTCCTTTTACCTTATCTTTACTTGCACTGTATTTTATTATTATTATTATTAAAAATAATACAGAGTCACAAAGCTGGGAGAGAATGCAAGCATTCTATCAATCCTATGACCCCACACCATGAATCCAACCTAAAGAAAAGAAGATAGTATAGGGATATAAATATGAATACTGTACTGTAGTTAGTTCAATAACAAATATATTAGTCCTACTCTCGAAGCCATGCAGCCAGTCCCACACCATCAAAGACAGATTCACCAAGGCCATTCCACAGACACCGACCTAGGGACAAACCATCGACTGTACTGAGAGGTTCTACACAGCGGCAATGAGTTAGCAAACCTGTGGAGTCTAGTGCACCACGAGTGACAAGAGCTGGAACATACAGAGACGAGTTTAGAAGATGTAGCACACTACTTCTGATCTTGCAGAGCATGCACAATGATGCAACACAACAGCAACTTGAGATGACAGTCAACTGCTGAACACCACACTGGAGAACAGTATTCCAACAGAAGCAACAGAAAGGAGTTAAAAAAAAAAAATAACACATTCACTATATTAGATTTCACTTTCTTTTATGCCTTTTAACATTTCCTCCCGTATTCATGTTAACATTATATTTATTTATTTTCAGCGATGCGTTTTGCCCAAATGGAAGCAAAGGTGGCTCTGGCTAAGTTACTATTGAGTGCTGAGTTACAAGTAGTGCCCAGATATGAAGACATTATATTGGACAGCAATTCCTTCTTACTCAGACCAAAGGATGGACAGAAGATTAGAGTTATACCAATCAAACAAGAATGAGAGAGAGAGAGAGAGAGAGAGAGAGAGAGAGAGAGAGAGAGACATTGTGTGATTCAGAAAGATTTGACTATCTGTATGTCTCATAAGAGAGAGAGAGAGAGGGAGGGAGATATTGTGTGATTCAGAAAGATTTGACTATATGTATGTCTCATAATTGGAGAGAGAGAGAGAGAGAGAGAGAGAGAGAGAGAGAGAGAGAGAGAGATTCTACTGTCTCATTAGTGGAGATAGAGAGAGACAGATTTGACTCTCTCTCTTTCCTCTGTGTGTCGATCATTCTCTCTCTCATTAGTGGAGAGAGTAACACCAATCAAACAAATGTTATTAGGATTTTTTCTCTCTGTATTTATGTTTGTCTCGCTCCGTTTCTCTACATCTCTCTCTCTCTCTCTTTACTTGAATGTGTGTCTCCCCTCTCTCTCTCTCTCTCTCTCTCTCTCATTAGTGGAAAGAGAGAAAGAGAGAGCGAGAGAGAGTTAAGATAGCCATTATATTTTTTCCAACACATGTATTGCATTAAATTCAACCCAACACAGGGACTGTATGAGATAAAATATATAGCCTACTCTGAATAGTTTACAGTATACAAGCCAAATATATACCAGTATATACAGTATATTAAGAACTTTATTTGTACTAGTTGGTATAGAAAATTATTAATGTAATATTACAGCACCATTGAAAACGTGAGATAAAAGGGGAAGGTACAGCTATGGGTGATAGTGCTGGACCAGGGTCCAAGGAGTGTTGGAGTTGGAGAGCAACTGAACGTAGTTTGAAAAAGTGAGTATTTTAAACCTCTCTCAACGTTGAGAATGGTTAGAAATTTCAATTGTTCGAGCTCTGTTCAGTTGCTCTCCAACACTCCTTGGACCTTGGTCCATAACTATCAGCCACGCACCAAAGTTTCTGTACCCCCTCAGTGGAAGTCAGAGTGAGAGAGAGCAGAGAAGATATAGTTCTCAATCTCCACATCCAGTCTGCTTAAATATGTGTTTTAGTATTTTGACAAACTTAAAAATAGTGTAGTTCTACTTTGTTATTGCAGTTATTATAATCATGATCATCATATGTTGTCTCGCCAAAACCGTATCCAATGGACTGGTTGACGGTCGTGTACAAAGTATATAGGCTAATATAATAAAATGAGCACTCCTTATCATGGAGATACCAATATTTTCCCATATGAGTTGAAATTTACGAAAAATAAGGGTAAATAAGTGGTGGAGAAACATCGTACCTCACACTGTTTGGTGACGTCACCAGCCCTATGTGTACCGACAGCTACTACAGACTTACTACACACAACACTAATAATTCTCTTTCTGGAGCGTTTCTACTCGTTTTTTGCACTTTGGGACAAAACACCATTGTTGGCTATTGGCTGACATGGTGAAGATGAAGTATATTCTCCGTAAACGCACAGTAATACCTCACAACTCCCCTAAACCTCACAATCTGTTGCTTTCAAAGTTAAAAAATGGTTGGCGCGGCCTTGGTGTCCGGCCAGTGATGTCACGGATACGCGCCATCAACTTCCATTATGTGCAACTTTGATGGCTTTTATATGCCAAACATTATATTTCTTTGTCAAATAAATTACATAACAGAACAATTGTAACACAGGGTTTCGGTTCTTTTGATCCACCAGGATATTCCCGGTGTTCCCAACCAAAAACCCTGCGCTAGCACAAGAAAACATATTTGAGTTCGTGTTAACTGTATTCGACCTTCCTCAGGTGGCAGGGTATTGTTCAGAAAAACTAATGTTCAGAGATAAAGACCCAGTGATTTTGTATTTAGAGCACAATAAAATTTACAGTTAAAAAAAAATATTTATATATAATTACTACAATGACCAAGCCCTCACTTAAACAAAAATAAAGATTTGATTAATACTGTATTTCCCCTTAATAATTAAAATTTATCCCAATATATTTAATAAGAATGAAGTCAAACAAATATCTTTCCCCCTTCAATATTACCAAAACTACTTCAATATCAAGCATTTAAATCAGATCACTTAAATTAATACAAAATAAATTAGAACACAGCCTTGCACCTTGATACTAAAACATAAAACTGAATTTGGACTAGAGACCAAAAAGAATACAATATATATATATATATATATATATATATATATATATATATATATATATATATATATATATATATATATATATATATATATATATATATATATATTTGCTTATCCCCCTACCCGGGCGCTCCCAAGAGAGTGACTATCACCGCTACCCGGGCTTTATGGGTTAATTAAAAGTACCAATTATTATCATTGTATCCACTTTCATAATGAGTCACGTAATAGTGAACAATGTGTTATTTCTCCATACGAGGAAATAAATCCTTCTATACCAGTTTAAGTAGATTAGATTACTTTAACTTTTATATTACTATGAGTTAAGCATCTCAGGATACGTAACCACGCTGATTATTATGACAATATACGGCTAAGGGTATCGATCGTACACTCGCAATTCAACACTTGTATCTAGATGTTTTTTTTTTAATATTTGGAAATAATCATTGAACCATTTTCAGTAATTATTTTTGCTTTAATTATCGTATAATATTATCAACTTGCGAGGTATCAAACTTGGATGGTATTAAGTCAAGTAAAAGCTGTATATGTATTTTTTTTTTAATTCATGATACAATAATAATCGCATTACAAAAGTTCCATTACTACAATTTACATACTAGTTGCATTATTCTATTAATTAAGAGCATCACAGTCATTATTTTATGAGAATATTAGTTTTCCTTCACGCTGTCTTCTCCTGTGTATATCAAAGTATGGTGAATCATTGTATTAATGGATAAACTACAAGTAAAATTAATTTATTAGCCTGGCTGAGTCTATGATTTTCATTGGCTGACCAGTTCGCTCTTCGGACCTCATTTTACCAAATTTTCTTCTGTCCGCATCTCTTGGGAACCGAAACAGACGCATATGGGGTCCATTTTTGTTCTGACATCCATATGCAGAACAACCAACCATATTTTCTACCAAAAAAACAACCACAACACACCATATTTAGCACCAGATACCAGACGGATTCGTCACCATTGCCATTCGACGCCAGTGGCGGATTTTACAGAAGCAGTCATATATAAAGATGTGTAAAGATTGTTATACAACAAAAATCTTCATTTGTTCTAATACAAATTTACCTAATTAACTAAAACAATATCATATCAGGCAATTAATCACATTCCTCAGTATGTGGCGAGATATTCTCTGTGACGAATCCGCAGGTGATCTGTATCTACTATTTTGGTGGATGAACCAAGATGGCGCTTGTGAAACCAACCAATCATCGAGCAGCAAAAATTGTTGGGTGACCAGTGACCAGACAGTCTCTCTTCCTAAGCTAGTGTTCCCAGGCGGTCACCCACAAGTACTAACCAGCAGACCCAACGTTGCATAACTTTGCTGATCGGACGAGAAGCGCAAGTAGTGGAAACTGTTCAACAAAGGGTTATTTCATTTTAAATGTAATAAATATGTACATAATGTAACGTTAATTTCATTATGACCTTGCTGACTGAATTTTTTTGTACTGTACTTTATAAAAGACATTGAACCATAGTTAATTATCTTAGTAATTTATATGTTATGCAATATACACAACATCAGGATTTCTTTGCTTTTCTTTCTACAGTAGGCTCACACCAATAACGACTTCCAAAATAACGTTTTCAGCAATAACGGCAAGTTAGAATAAACACCCACTTTCTATAATAACGTTTAGATTCTCTCAAATAACGTATACAGTTGACTTTCGAATAACCAGATTTTGAGTAATGCGTTTTTTATTTAATGCTGTGTAATATATAGGGAGGATATGATTAAATAACGCTCTTTGTTGGATAATAATATCGCGGCCACGCTCACCCAATCACAGAGTGATGAGGGACTCCGAGGGAGAGATGAGTGAAGAGGCAGAGTTGAGTGACCAGTGTTAAAAGTGAAGAGAAATGTACTATACTGTTACTTTACAAATGTAAATACAGTACTTGTATTACAATTCGTATTAAGCATATTAAATGCATATAACAATTTGTATTAAGGTTTTCGCAGACGACTCATGACTGAAATGAGTCGTCGGCATGCTTATTATAATAGTGGTGGAGGTGGTAGGGGGGAAGGGGGGGGGGAGATAGCGTGATATCGTTTGTTTACATTTGATTAGCCATACGCTGGTGTTTCCTTCTCCTTTCTCTGTCCGAGAAATAACTTTTCTTTATATGGAAGGATATGGCCTTCCATTTTGTAAATGCACCACCTGGCATGACTGAGTGTTGAAGCTAGTAGTTAACTCGTAATTACTAAAAACGAGCGAGTCACACACAAGGTGACAAGGCAGGCTAGGCCTATATTCCCTTGACCTTGGGCTAGGGTGAATGGAGACTGAGGGGGGGGGGGGGGGGGAAGGAGTGCGGAAGAAGTGGTGGCAACCATTGTCCAGGAACGCACCTCCCACTATTACCATTGTTACTTATGGGGAAATTAAGTTTAAATAACGGTACGTCTCCAGGAACGTTACTAACGTGCATACTCGCTTCAGGAAAAGGAAAATTTTGTTACAATGGTGGAGAGTGGTGTAAGGACTGAGTACAAATGCCATAGTAGCAGTCCGTCATTGCCACGGAACAATTATCACACTAAGCCACTTTTTAACTTCTTTAAAGTGATTATTGTATTAAGTTTGACAGTGATAATTACCAGTAGTGATAGGAGAGCCTCAAATGGGAAAGGTGAGTCAAAATCCTGGGGTGGCGGCACCAATTAACCCTATATACATGTATTTCAATGTCACGCAAATAACGGTGTTTTTCAGGCACTAATTAGGCGTTATTGGTGTGATCCTACTGTATAATGTATTTGCTGGGATATCTATGTTTCTCCATACTGTACACAGCTTTTCTTTCCAAATCTAATTTGACTCCCCAAAGTTTGCATTGACCAACTATATTTATTTACTATATTGTTACATGTGTCTCCCAGATCAAGACAGACCATGTAGTATTGGCTGTGGGACTGGAACCAAATGTTGAGTTGGCCACAACATCAGGACTGGAAGTGGATGAGAATCACGGAGGTTTCAGAGTCAACGCAGAGCTGGAGGCACGATCAAACCTCTGGGTGGTAAGTCTGATTATTGGTTATAGAGATTGTTGTGTCCTGGTACAGTAAACTACAGCAACAATACAACACCTATGAGGTAGAGGGAGATGCTACTTTTAATTAATAGAGAGTGAGAGAGTGACAGCAAGGGTTGTTGGAAGAGAGAGTGACAGCAAGGGTTGTTGGAAGAGAGTGAGAGTGACAGCAAGGGTTGTTTGAAGAGAGTGAGAATGACAGTAAGGGTTGATGGAAATTGAAGGCAAGGAGAGGTGTTGACAATATGAATCAGTACATAAAATTATACTGGCAGCTGAATGGTAGCAGATAAATTACTGATTATTTTTTATATTGTACAGTACTATGTTTGTCTGTGATGGTAGCCAAAATCAAGTACAATACAGTACAGTAATCACAGTACAGTATCACGCTGAAGAGATTACAAAATATAAAGAGATAAAAAAATATGAAGAAATTAAAAAAAAAATGTGATCTTACCGAGATGTTGGGTGGAAAATCACACTTAAGGGAAGAGTTATAGTTTTGACATTTTTGGAGATTATGATTCCTCCAAACTATTCCAGGCAACAGGATACTATTATTTTTCTTCATCTGGGTATGTTTCCTGGCATACTTTGGAGGAATCAAGGCACTCCAATCTATCAAAAGTATACTCTCCACTTAACGTGATCATGAATGTATGTAAAACCACACTGGTAGACGAAATATTTTTATTCTTTGCCTCTCTGATAGACGAAATATTTTTATTCTTTGCCTCTCTCATTTATTTTTATTCCTTGCCTCTCTCATTTATTTTTATATCTTGCCTCTCATTTATTTTTATTCTTTGCCTCTCTCATTTATTTTTATTCTTTGCCTCTCTGATTAGGCGGGTGATGCAGCTTGCTTCTATGACATCAAGCTGGGAAGGCGACGTGTTGAACATCACGACCACGCTATCGTGTCTGGCAGACTGGCTGGAGAAAACATGACTGGAGCAGGTACAGTTACAGTTAAGGGTGTGTGGGAGTAGGGGACAGGCTTGGGGGGGTGCGGGAGTAGGGGGACATGCTTGGGGTGGGTGGGGGGGAGGGGTAGAAAGCTTGTCCCCTATTCCCGCACCCCCCCTAACTCCCCCAAGCCTGTCCCCTACTCCCACACCCCCTTAAGCAAGTAGAAAGTGTAAGAAAAATATGGCTATATTTTGACAACCTCTTCACCACCACTCAAAGTTTAGGCAATTATTGTATGTTCCTCCTTACATTGACTTTGGATTCTCAGTTATTTATTCATAAATATACGAGGAATTATACTACATACAACGGCCACATGTTGTCATATACTGTACAGCCAAATTTGTCTTGCACTTTCTACTTGCTTAACTGTACAACACACGGTATCAGTGTACACTCTCCTCTTTTTTTATGGTAGGTTAGGTTCCTGAAGGGGTCGCATAAAGTGAATTTCGCATAAAGTAAATTGTACATTTCCATAAGAAATAATGGTACTTTAACTTGAAAATTGAGCCTCCTTGTTCGTGTTATTTTAAGAGTTCGTGTAAATTGCATTTATTTAATTTTTTTCATGATACGCACTATTTCAAATTCGCATTATTTAAACTCGCATAAAAAGAGAGGTGAGTGTACTGTATGTAGTTCAGATAAGGATTAATTAAGGGAAGAGATGTTTGGTGGAAAGTTTTCTCATAAATTGATATGGAGAAACTTGTAGAGAGAGAGAGAGAGAGTGGGTGGGTGGGGGGTTTCTTGTCAAAAGCATATTTTCTCTAATGTTAGCCAAAGTTTCATACACTATAGGTAATGAATTAAATGACCTTATAATGTTTTACCGTCTGTTCTGTTTTGTATATTAATGAAAAGTTTGTTAATTAACACTAGATATATTTTACCGTCTTCTGTTCTGTATATTTATGAAAAGTTTGTTAATTAATTAACACTAGATATGTTTTACCTTTGTTATCTTATAATGTTTTACTGTCTGTTCTGTTCTGTATATTTATGAAAAGTTTGTTAATTAACACTAGATATGTTTTACCTTTATTATCTTTACAGGAAAACCGTACTGGCATCAGTCCATGTTTTGGTCTGACTTGGGACCTGAAGTAGGATATGAAGCCATTGGTATTGTAGATGCATCATTACCCACAGTGGGTGTATTTGCCAAGGCTACAGCAAAGGACACTCCTAAGGCTGTAGTGGAGGCTACTGGGGAAAGCCTTAGATCAGAGACAGAACAGGTAATTATTTAAAGATAGAAACACAAAGAATAACTGTGTGTGTGTGTGTGTTGTTGTTCCTCCTTGTTCGTGTTATTTTATGAGTTCGTGTAAATTGCATTCATTTAAATTTTTCATGATACGCACTATTTCAAATTCGCATAATTAAAACTCGCATAAAAAGAGAGGAGAGTGTATTTGAAAATCACTATTCATCTCCACATCCATGGCTCATATATATATATATATATATATATATATATATATATTTTTTTTTTTTTTTTTTTTTTTTTTTCCAGATTGCAGACCCCAGCCCGCCCATGTACCACTCCAGTTCACCCCACTCCAGTTCACCCCACTCCCCACAGACTGGTGAGGACTATGGTAAAGGTGTAGTGTTCTACCTGAGGGACAATGTGGTCATGGGTATTGTCCTCTGGAATGTCTTCAACCGTATGCCCATCGCCAGAAAGGTACACCAACAATGTCCTTTGTATATTTTCTTTCTTGTAGACTATGTTATATTATATTTACAAAAGTACTACAGTAAGCAATTGTAAGATTCATTGAACCGAGTGGTGACTGACAGTGACATTACTGAAGAAAGAGGAATCAGGATGTGAATGTTTGTTAATTAATAGAATGTTGTTAGTTAATGGTGGGAATATTTTGATGCAAGATATATCATCCAAGAATGAAAGGTTTATTATTATATTAAATACTGTAAATATCTTGTTTTTCTTTTCAGATAATCAAAGATGGTAAGAGTTATGATGACCTTAATGAAGTTGCTAAACTCTTCAGTCTACATTCAGAGTAGGCAACAAAATACACTTTTTTATTTTTCGTTTTTTTTTTTATGTTCCGACACTGGACATAGGCATCATCAAGCCCGTCATCGTGGCCCAGGTCAACTGCTCACACACACACACACACACGTCATGACTTACCGGTACACACTTGGTTTTTGATACATAGTCACTATTTTTTTCACTTGTAATGAAATGTAAATATAAATGTAAAAAAGTTCCCAGATTACATTTATAAATAGCAGACAATGTACAGTTGCCAAAAAAGGTATTGTGACAAATCTTGATAGAACTTTAACCCTAGTAATATCCACAACTATTTGTATGGACTATAAGCATGTATAACAGAAGGAAATATACATATCCTTCTGTAATACATACTTATAATCCCTACAAACAACTATGGACATTAATATATTTAATGTTGTATCAATAGTTGTCGCAATACCTTTTTTGGCAAACGTACAATTACAAACATACGAAACAAACACACCTAAAGCAGGACTCCTCACTAAGTATAGAATAGGATGAGATGTGTATAGAGGTGTGTCCTGTTCTATGTCTGTTTGAAATGTGTCTGTTTCATGTGTCTGCAACTGTACCTGATTTAGAATTGACCACCATCCCCTTTGAAGAAATTCACCTTGTGTAAAGAGCTCTTCTCCCATGATTGAAATGACACTTGGAATTTATGGTCTTAAAGGGATGTGGGAGTAGGGGACAAGCTTGGGGGGGACTGGGGGGGGGGGAATAGGGGGACAAGCTTGGGGTGGGTAGAAAGCCTGTCCCCCTATTCCCACACCCACCCATAACCCCCCCCAAGCCTATCTCCCTACTCCCGCACCCCCCAAAACCCCCCCAAGCCTGTCTCCCTACTCCCGCACCCCCCAAAACTCCCCCAAGCCTGTCCCCCTATTCCCGCACCCCCCAAAACTCCCCCAAGCCTGTCCCCCTATTCCTACACTCCCTTAATTAAGGTAGGAATCTCTTGTTGGTAAGTTGAAAGGCTATTGATTCCTCCAAACTATGCCAGGAAACAGACGACCCCAGTGTTACTAATAGGGGATTTGTTTCGTGGCATAATTTGGAGGATTTACTTGGCCATATCTTTACCAACAACAGATTCCTTCCTTCAGCTCATAAAGCACCATCTGTAATTTGCACTGGACATCTTCCAAGGTTTTATTACAGCCAATATTTTGTAGCCGACACAACCCAATGTTTACAGAATTATGCCTTAGACAGTTATTACTACACAAGGTGACTACAGTATACTTCATAGGGGATAACAGTTAAATTTAAGTCAGGTAGGCTAGTTGTGCTTTATATAGATGCAGTCTACAAACTTTTTGATCATCTTGTATAAGTTAGTATGCTTGTTGCAGAACACTGTTATCCCCTTGACAGTTTTAAAGGAAACAAATTGGTAAGAGAGAAAACAGTTTTGTAAATACGGTATTTGTTTTCCTTCATCATTTTAAATTAATGATGTGTACAGAATAATGATGTCAACTGTAGTTTGATATCCAAGAATATAAATGGCACAAGGGTATTAATGGAGTAGACTGTACAGTAGCAACAAAATAGGTGGAGGGAAGGGATGAAATATTAACCATAGAAAGGTATTGAGAATTAATATTGATAACTATTTTTTTGTTACAACTTCTTTAAACCCTTCTTCACCCATGTTAATTTAATAGTTGACCAGTACTTTTTGTATGTAAGGATAAATACACACTAAGGCCTGCCAATTTCAGATTACAAATGAAATGTACAGTGTTTGTGAATACAGCATTATATTTTTTAGTTTACTGTATAATATTCACTTTAACTTAATACCAAAGGACAGTACTGTATAGAGTTCATAGTGTGTGGAAATAAAGGCATTTTACATTGAAGAATTCTGATTAGTTATGATTTTGCAATTATGATAAAATATTGTCATTTTTATACATTCATTGCAACACCTTATTTATTACCTTCACAAAGAGAGTTTAAGGAATATTATTTTCACCCCTGTTTGTGTGGCTGGTTGATTAGTCACCAACATAATCAAACCTCAATGGATGATTTGCCTCATAACACCATTCCATTTCTCCTTTCTGTATTATATGTCAGTCAGTCTTTGCCCTGATCTTGCAGTCAGCTTCTGTTCTTCCTATCTATCTATCTATCTATGGCTCTGACGCCTCGTTCCCTCCGGTAACTCCCTCCAAGGGGATGGCCACGGCAGAAGTGTCTCTAGTCTTCCCTGTTCCAACACTCCCTCCTAACTTGTTCAAACCCTCCTCTGACCCTTATGTTTCTCTCCTTTACATACTCTTCCACTCTGTTCTGCCATCTAACTGGTCTGTTCTTCTCTACTCAAACATTGTTCCCATATCTACAAATCTAACTTGTATCTTTGCCTTTCTAGTAACATTTTTCTATTCTTTAATCTCTGAACATTCCATATTTATTTTTCATTTGTCTTTGCAGTCAGTTTTCTAGATATTCACAGGTGTATTGATGTGTTCATTATACAGTCGCGGTCATAATTATATAATCATCCATATAGGGGTAACTCACGTAAGAGTTTGACAGCTTCCCTCTGTTCCTTTGATGATAAACTTTCCAATAAATAGCTAGATAGATAGAGGCTAGTGGAACACAAATTTTGAACAGACTATAGTGAACTCAGTGGAGATGTCCTGATATTTGTTTCCTCATCTATTGTCATTATTTTTTGAGCAATTGAACAATACAGCCATGAACAACAGCCCTGCAACACCTTAGAGTGAAAGAGCTTCAAAAATGGGTGCAAAAGTACTGTATAGCTGTTGTTGGTATTCACTCAATCACTCGTTGTAGGACTTTTGACCATGACTGTACATCCAAACACTGAAATCTGAATGTGGCAGGTCCTACTGTGATATGGTTGATTGTTTTGTTTTTTTATGGAGCAGTGAAAACGTTGATATTGAAGATACAACAGTAATTTTAATACAAACCTGTAGTTGAACTTATAAAATTATGCTCAAAGGTAAAATTGAACCACTTAAGGGACCCTGTCATGTAAAAAAAATTGAAGATATAGGATTCCTTCAAATATTGCCACGAAACATCACCTATATGGAAGGAGCTTGTTTCGTGGCATAGTCAGGAGGAATCAGAAGCCTCCAATTTTCATACATGATCACAGGGTCCTTAAAACTCTTGGAACATTTAAGGGGAGGTTGTACAGTATATAGTTTGGATATTTTTTGGTGATAATGATTCCTCCAAACTCTTTCAAGCAACAGAACACCACTATTATTTTTGTTGATCTGGTCCTGTTTCCTGGCATACTTTGGAGGAATCAAGGCACTCCAATGTACCCAAAGTACTGAACTAGTTTGGAGGAATCGTTTGCTCCAAATTTACCAACACTGTAATATCCCTTTAATCATAGGGAGAAAAATAATATAACATTTTGACGAGTCTCCTGTTTATTATTATTATTATTATTATTATAAGTTTTGCAGGTCAATATTTTTATCATGACTCAGTTTGTCTTTGATCAAGTTATACAATTCCAGATAAAACTCTCTCGACTCATTTGGCATTGCTTATAGGGAGATGGGGGTTTGGGGACAGTGGTACCTTTCATTGAATTTTAATATTATTCAGTGTGTGTGTGTGATATCTGAGGGAGGTCCTGTGTATATATTAATGACAGTGTACTTAGAGCCAGTGTAATGTGTATGTACTTCTTTCTTAAAATTCTATGAAGAGTTCCCCTAATCCCAAACCTCCCTTCCCCCTTCATATGAGATGCCAAATGTTACTAACCAAGCCAAGAGAGTTATGTCAGGAGCTGTACAGTTGAGCAAGTAGAAAGTGCAAGAAAAAGACAATTATGACTGTATATAGCAACTGTACAGCCAGATTTATCTTGCACTTTCTACTTGTTCAGCTGTACAGTTGGACACATGAATGGGTGGTACAGTCCAAGTGAAAGATGGTTAATTTCCCCCAATATCAAGTTCCTTAGTGCCAAATAGGAGACAGCAGGGGCAGAAGTCAGTATTGAGGATGGTAATAAAAATCAAGTACCTGATAATAGACACTGGTTACTCAAATGGGACAAGTATCTTTCACCTGCAGGGCTGTACCACCCATTCATGTGTCCAACTGTACATGTTCTGTGTTGTGTAATTATCATCACAGTAGCAACTTACAGAAAGATAATTTATATATTGCAGTGCCATGAAACACTATTGGGTCACATTCAAGAAGATTCACGGTGTGTACGAGTGCGTGGTACAGTCACAAGCATAAGTTTCTTTACCCCTCTGGCTAGAGTTAAGTCAAAGTCGTGGTTGGAGATGGACTAAGATGAACCAAAATCGACCAGTTGATAATGTTGGGATGATGCTTCATGTCACTAGAAGTGTTTACTTGAATACAACACATTTTATGCCATCATGAGATACTGACTCCCAGTGTTACATTGTCTGGTCCTTCTCCAACCATAACTTCTACCTCATTCTCACCATGGGGGACCGGGGGTAAAGAAACTTATGCTCGTGACTGTACTGTTGGGGAACAAAGTATCTGAACAGTGTTGATGGCTTCTTGTAACAATGGCTGGGATAAACATAATAGCAATAGACAAAATGTATCCATTACTACATAACGATAACTGATATTGGGAGACTTCAACCAACCACAGACAGAAGCTATCAACAGTGTACAGTTGCCCACACATGAACCTGGTACGCCATGTTACTTGTGAGATACCTACAACAGGAAGGAAAGTGAACTAAAGTTATAGTTTGTTGACAAGCAGACAGTAATAATGTTTTACTATCTGCCTGTCAACAAACTACATCATTTTTCACTTTCCTTTCTTTTGTATACACTACAAAATGATGTAATGTTCTTGAATATAACCCAAATTGTTGTAAACCCAGTATGTCGTATTGGGACTCAAAATAATTACCCTTTGATTGTGTCAAAAAAAAAATTTGTATGATAGCGAGTCAAAAGTTGTTGTGAATAAAAGTGTTGATACATTTGTATATAGTGTAGTGTAAGTACATACAGTAAGTGGAGTGAATTTAATATGAGAGGTTTAGTATAAAATATTTTACTATGTGTTTGTTTCATTACATTATGATTCCTTTGTACACTCAATAAACCTTTTATTATTATTATTATTATTACATATGGTTCTTCAACGGCACCAAACATAATAATAATAATAATAATAATAATAATAATAATAATAACGAGCATTAATTAAGAGAAAGTCATTTAGAGCGTTGAGCAATCACCCCCCCCCCCCCCCCCATAAAGACCGTTATAGACCCTTGTGGTTTGGAAGGGTGCGCCAGGGAGGGGAGGGGGAGGGGTAGGGACCTTCACACATACATACATACATACCATACATACATACATACATACACAAATATACACACACATATACAGTACAATGTAAAAAGTATAAAACCAATATAGTGTACATTAAATCTTCCTTCAACGTGATACCGTACGATTAAAAATGTAAATACTAAATGAATCTTTGAACCGATCTTTGGTAGCCTTAGGAAGTAATAATAAATAGAAGCTGTCAACCTTTTACCTAATCTTAAAAACACGTAATTGTTATGTAAAGGAAGGTTTATATCAGACATAATCTTATATATTTGTTTTAACACCAATTTATTATACAGGTCACCTATTAATTGTTGCACACTCAACCCCAGATCTCTTCGCAGATTTAACTATTTTATTTGCTTTATAGTTTTTTTTTTGTTGTTAGACGTCCATACCAAACAATAATCGAAAAACATATAACGGATTCCACCACTGACCTGTAGAATAAGGTGAGTATTATATATTTCTATCTACTTTTAATGATTTCAACACACTTACAAAATGACGTTCCTGTCTACACATATTCTTATACACTACAGTATTAATTATTAGCTGTTCCTCGTAATGTTTCATCAATTACAACATCTACTAAATATTTATATTCCCACGTACACTCTATATCAACAGTTCCATTGCCTACTTTGATATTATCTGGTATTACACTATTTTTCTTGTGTAAATATTATATCTTTGGTCTTTTTTACATTTAAGTAGGATCATAATAAACCTAATTAAGCCATTGTGAAACTAGCCTTAATAATCGGCGTATCTAACTATCAAACTACCGAACTACCGTGTCTAATCTCACACCCAAAATAAACAATGATATCGTATGGCAGAAATTACTATCCATTGTATTGTACGATGGTATGGTAATGGTACGAATGGCCCTGCTGATATTTTTTATCTATGGAGCCATCGTACCTTTAACCACACATCGTATACACCACAAAATAATGTTCTCAAATTCATAACAAGCATAACAAGCAAATCCCCCTTGTGGTTTGGAAGGGTGCGCCAGCAGGTATAAAAAAAAAATATGACCGTTGGACTTGGAGAGGTGGAGGGGAGGGGGAGGGGGAGGGACCTTCACACGTACATACATACATACATACACACATCCATACATAAATACATACATACATACATACACACACATAAAACAAATATACATACACACACACATAAAACAAATAAAAGTCTACATCATCTACCTTCACACATACATACATCCATACATGTATAAGTCTGTATAAATTAATACGTGTATGTGTATGCATGTATTTCTGTGTGTATGTGTGTGTATGTTTATTTGTATGTATATGTTTATGTATGTGTATGTTTATATATATATATATATATGTGTGTGTATATATGTGTATTTATATGTCTGTTTGTATTTATGTGTGTATGTGTACTTGTATGTATTTAAGTTTCATTTAATTGTGTCTTTGTTTTTTGTTTTCCTGCTTTCACTTGTGTTCATTCTCATTTTTATCATTAGTGTTTTATGTTACATGTATATTTTCAGCCTCCCAGCTGCTACTTTTTATTAAACCGATTATTATTATTATTATTATTATTATTACATACACCTACAATCCTACATACATACAAAAATACCTTCACAAATATACATACATACACACACACACATACAGTACAATGTAAAAAGTATAAAACAAATATAATGTACATTCATCTACCTTCACACATACATACATCCATACCATACATACATACATACATACATACACAAATATACATACATACATACATACACACACATACAGTACAATGTAAACAGTATAAAACCAATATAGTCTACATTAATCTTCCTTCAACGTGATACCGTACGATTAAAAATGTAAATACTATATGAATCTTTGAACCGATCTTTGGTAGCCTTAGGAAGTAATAATAAATAGAAGCTGTCAACCTTTTACCTAATCTTAAAAACACGTAATTGATATGTAAAGGAAGGTTTATATCAGACATAATCTTATCTATTTGTTTTAACACCAATTTATTATACAGGTCACCTATTAATTGTTGCACACTCAACCTCAGATCTCTTCGCAGATTTAACTATTTTATTTGCTTTATAGTTTTTTTTTGTTGTTAGACGTCCATACCAAACAATAATCGAAAAACATATAACGGATTCCACCACTGACCTGTAGAATAAAGTGAGTATTATATATTTCTATCTACTTTTAATGATTTCAACACACTTACAAAATGACGTTCCTGTCTACACATATTCTTATACACTACAGTATTAATTATTAGCTGTTCCTCGTAATGTTTCATCAATTACAACATCTACTAAATATTTATATTCCCACGTACACTCTATATCAACAGTTCCATTGCCTACTTTGATATTATCTGGTATTACACTATTTTTCTTGTGTAAATATTATATATTTGGTCTTTTTCACATTTAAGTAGGATCATAATAAACTTAATTAAGCCATTGTGAAACTAGCCTTAATAATCGGCGTATCTAACTATCAAACTACCGAACTACCGTGTCTAATCTCACACCCAAAATAAACAATGATATCGTATGGCAGAAATTACTATCCATTGTATTGTACGATGGTATGGTAATGGTACGAATGGCCCTGCTGTTATTTTTTATCTATGGAGCCATCGTACCTTTAACCACACATCGTATACACCACAAAATAATGTTCTCAAATTCATAACAAGCATTAAAAAAATCGAAAGTGGTTTAGAGCTTTAGCAACCCCACTGCCACACACCCCCAGGAAAACAGTTGCCCACACATGAACCTGATACGTCATGTTACTTGTAAGATACCTACAACAGGAAGGAAAGTGAACTAAAGTTATCGTTTGTTGACAAGCAGACAGTAATAATGTTTTACTATCTGCCTGTCAACAAACTACATCATTTTTCACTTTCCTTTCTTTTGTATACACTACAAAATGATGTAATGTTCTTGAATATAACCCAAATTGTTGTAAACCCAGTATGTCGTATTGGGACTCAAAATAATTACCCTTTGATTGTGTCAAAAAAAATGTTGTATGATAGCGAGTCAAAAGTTGTTGTGAATAAAAGTGTTGATACATTTGTATATAGTGTAGTGTAAGTACATACAGTAAGTGGAGTGAATTTAATATGAGAGGTTTAGTATAAAATATTTTACTATGTGTTTGTTTCATTACATTATGATTCCTTTGTACACTCAATAAACCTTTTATTATTATTATTATTATTATTATTACATATGGTTCTTCAACGGCACCAAACATAATAATAATAGTAATAATAATAATAATAATAATAACGAGCATTAATTAAGAGAAAGTCATTTAGAGCGTTGAGCAATCCCCCCCCCCCCCCATAAAGACCGTTATAGACCCTTGTGGTTTGGAAGGGTGCGCCAGGGAGGGGAGGGGGAGGGGTAGGGACCTTCACACATACATACATACATACATACACCCATACATAAATACCTACCTACATACATACACCCATACATAAATACCTACATACATACATACATACATACATACACACATACAGTACAATGTAAAAAGTATAAAACAAATATAGTCTACATTAATCTTCCTTCAACGTGATACCGTACGATTAAAAATGTAAATACTATATGAATCTTTGAACCGATCTTTGGTAGCCTTAGGAAGTAATAATAAATAGAAGCTGTCAACCTTTTACCTAATCTTAAAAACACGTAATTGTTATGTAAAGGAAGGTTTATATCAGACATAATCTTATATATTTGTTTTAACACCAATTTATTATACAGGTCACCTATTAATTGTTGCACACTCAACCTCAGATCTCTTCGCAGATTTAACTATTTTATTTGCTTTATAGTTTTTTTTTGTTGTTAGACGTCCATACCAAACAATAATCGAAAAACATATAACGGATTCCACCACTGACCTGTAGAATAAGGTGAGTATTATATATTTCTATCTACTTTTAATGATTTCAACACACTTACAAAATGACGTTCCTGTCTACACATATTCTTATACACTACAGTATTAATTATTAGCTGTTCCTCGTAATGTTTCATCAATTACAACATCTACTAAATATTTATATTCCCACGTACACTCTATATCAACAGTTCCATTGCCTACTTTGATATTATCTGGTATTACACTATTTTTCTTGTGTAAATATTATATATTTGGTCTTTTTTACATTTAAGTAGGATCATAATAAACCTAATTAAGCCATTGTGAAACTAGCCTTAATAATCGGCGTATCTAACTATCAAACTACCGAACTACCGTGTCTAATCTCACACCCAAAATAAACAATGATATCGTATGGCAGAAATTACTATCCATTGTATTGTACGATGGTATGGTAATGGTACGAATGGCCCTGCTGTTATTTTTTATCTATGGAGCCATCGTACCTTTAACCACACATCGTATACACCACAAAATAATGTTCTCAAATTCATAACAAGCATTAAAAAAATCGAAAGTGGTTTAGAGCTTTAGCAACCCCACTGCCACACACCCCCAGGAAAACAGTTGCCCACACATGAACCTGATACGTCATGTTACTTGTAAGATACCTACAACAGGAAGGAAAGTGAACTAAAGTTATAGTTTGTTGACAAGCAGACAGTAATAATGTTTTACTATCTGCCTGTCAACAAACTACATCATTTTTCACTTTCCTTTCTTTTGTATACACTACAAAATGATGTAATGTTCTTGAATATAACCCAAATTGTTGTAAACCCAGTATGTCGTATTGGGACTCAAAATAATTACCCTTTGATTTTGTCAAAAAAAAATGTTGTATGATAGCGAGTCAAAAGTTGTTGTGAATAAAAGTGTTGATACATTTGTATATAGTGTAGTGTAAGTACATACAGTAAGTGGAGTGAATTTAATATGAGAGGTTTAGTATAAAATATTTTACAATGTGTTTGTTTCATTACATTATGATTCCTTTGTACACTCAATAAACCTTTTATTATTATTATTATTATTATTATTACATATGGTTCTTCAACGGCACCAAACATAATAATAATAGTAATAATAATAATAATAATAATAACGAGCATTAATTAAGAGAAAGTCATTTAGAGCGTTGAGCAATCCCCCCCCCCCCCCATAAAGACCGTTATAGACCCTTGTGGTTTGGAAGGGTGCGCCAGGGAGGGGAGGGGGAGGGGTAGGGACCTTCACACATACATACATACATACATACACCCATACATAAATACCTACCTACATACATACACCCATACATAAATACCTACATACATACATACATCCATACATGTATAAGTCTGTATAAATTAATACGTGTATGTGTATGCATGTATTTCTGTGTGTATGTGTGTGTATGTTTATTTGTATGTATATGTTTATGTATGTGTATGTGTGGGTATGTTTATATATATATATATATATATATATATATGTAGATATAATCTTATATATTTGTTTTAACACCAATTCATTATACAAGTCACCTATTAATTGTTGCACACTCAACCCCAGATCTCTTCGCTGATTTAACTATTTTATTTGCTTTATAGTTTTCTTTTTCTGTTAGACGTCCATACCAAACAATAATCGAAAAACATACAACGGATTCCACCACTGACCTGTAGAATAAGGTGAGTATTATATATTTCTATCTACTTTTAATTATTTCAACACACTTACAAAATGACGTTCCTGTCTACACATATTCTTATACACTACAGTATTAATTATTAGCTGTTCCTCGTAATGTTTCATCAATTACAACATCTACTAAATATTTATATTCCCACGTACACTCTATATCAACAGTTCCATTGCCTACTTTGATATTATCTGGTATTACACTATTTTTCTTG
>JAWZYT010000114.1:175000-177500 GCA_034508575.1 Petrolisthes manimaculis | reverse complement strand
TTTTTTTTTGTTTTATTATAATTATTTTTTTTTTATTATTATTATTATTATTATTATTATTTCTTCTTTTCAGATATATTTTTTTTATTATTATTTTTATTATTATTATTATTTCTTCTTTGCAGATGGAATTTTTTTTATTATTATTATTATTTTTTCTTTTCAGGTGGTATTTATTTTTTTATTATTATTATTATTATTATTATTTCTTCTTTTCAGATGGATTTTTTTATTATTATTATTATTGTTTTATTATTATTATTATTATTATTATTATTATTATTATTATTATTATTATTATTATTATTATTATTGTTATCATTATTACTTGTTTTCAGATCGAATTTATTTTATTATTATTATTATTATTATTGTTATTATTATTATTATTTCTTCTTTTCAGGTGGTATTTTTTTTTTATTATTATTATTATTATTTTATTATTATTATTATTATTATTATTATTTCTTCTTTTCAGGTGGAATTTTTTTTATTATTATTATTATTATTTATTATTATTATTATCATTATTTTTTCTTTTCAGATGGATTTTTTTTTATTAGTATTATTTTTATTTATTATTATTATTATTTCTTCTTTTCAGGTGGAATTTATTTTTTATTATTATTATTTTTTTATTATTATTATTATTTCTTCTTTTCAGGTGGATTTTTTTTATTATTATTATTATTATTATTATTTCTTCTTTTCAGATGGATTTTTTTTTATTATTATTATTATTATTATTATTATTATTATTATTATTATTATTATTATTATTATTATTATTATTATTATTATTATTATTATTATTATTATTATTATTATTATTATTATTATTATTATTATTATTATTATTATTATTATTATTATTATTATTATTATTATTTCTTCTTTTCAGATGGATTTTTTTTTATTATTATTATTATTATTATTATTTCTTCTTTTCAGATGGATTTTTTTTATTATTATTTTTATTATTATTATTATTATTATTATTATTATTTCTTCTTTTCAGATGGAATTTTTTTTTATCATTATTATTTTTTATTAATATTATTATTATTATTTCTTCTTTTCAGATGGAATTTTTTTTATTAGTATTATTTTTATTATTATTATTATTATTATTATTTCTTCTTTTCAGGTGAAATTTATTTTTTTATTATTATTTTTTATTAATATTATTATTATTTTTATTATTTCTTCTTTTCAGAGGGAATTTATTTTTTATTATTATTATTTTATTATTATTATTATTATTTCTTCTTTTCAGGTGGAATTTTTTTTTTATTATTATTATTATTATTTATTATTATTATTATTATTATTATTTCTTCTTTTCAGATGGATTTTTTTTATTATTATTTTTATTATTATTATTATTATTATTATTTCTTCTTTTCAGGTGGAATTTAATTTTTATTATTATTATTTTATTATTATTATTATTATTTCTTCTTTTCAGGTGGAATTTTTTTTTATTATTATTATTATTATTATTTATTATTATTATTATTATTATTATTTCTTCTTTTCAGATGGATTTTTTTTATTAGTATTATTTTTATTATTATTATTATTATTATTATTTCTTCTTTTCAGGTGGAATTTTTTTTGTTTTATTATCATTATTTTTTTATTATTATTATTATTATTATTATTTCTTCTTTTCAGATGGATTTTTTTTATTATTATTTTTATTATTATTATTATTATTTCTTCTTTGCAGATTGATTTTTTTTTATTATTATTATTATTTTTTTTTTTATTACTATTATTATTATTATTATTTCTTTTCAGGTGGAATTTATTTTTTTATTATTATTATTATTATTATTTCTTCTTTTCAGATGGTTTTTTTTTTATTATTATTATTGTTTTATTATTATTATTATTATTATTATTATTATTATTATTATTATTATTATTATTATTATTATTATTATTATTATTATTATTATTATTATTATTATTATTATTATTATTATTGTTATTATTATTACTTCTTTTCAGATGGAATTTATTTTATTATTATTATTATTATTATTATTATTTCTTCTTTTCAGATGGATTTTTTTATTATTATTATTATTGTTTTATTATTATTATTATTATTATTATTATTATTATTATTATTATTATTATTATTATTATTATTATTATTGTTATCATTATTACTTGTTTTCAGATCGAATTTATTTTATTATTATTATTATTATTATTGTTATTATTATTATTTCTTCTTTTCAGGTGGTATTTTTTTTTTATTATTATTATTATTATTTTATTATTATTATTATTATTATTATTATTTCTTCTTTTCAGGTGGAATTTTTTTTATTATTATTATTATTATTTATTATTATTATTATCATTATTTTTTCTTTTCAGATGGATTTTTTTTTATTAGTATTATTTTTATTTATTATTATTATTATTTCTTCTTTTCAGGTGGAATTTATTTTTTATTATTATTATTTTTTTATTATTATTATTA
>JAWZYT010000114.1:165000-170000 GCA_034508575.1 Petrolisthes manimaculis | reverse complement strand
TTTATTATTATTTTTTTTATTATTATTATTATTTCTTCTTTTCAGTTTTTTTTTTTTTATTATTACTATTATTATTATTATTATTATTAATTATTATTATTATTATTATTATTATTATTATTATTATTATTATTATTATTATTATTATTATTATTATTTCTTCTTTTCAGGTGGAATTTATTTTTCTTATTATTATTTTTTTTTATTATTATTATTATTATTTCTTCTTTTCAGGTGGATTTTTTTTTTTATTATTATTATTTATTATTATTATTATTATTATTATTATTATTATTATTATTTCTTCTTTTCAGATGAATTTTTTATTATTATTATTTTTATTATTATTATTATTATTATTATTTCTTCTTTTCAGATGGATTTTATTTTTATTACTATTATTATTATTTTATTATTATTATTATTATTATTATTATTAATATTTCTTCTTTTCAGGTGTAATTTTTTTTTTTTATTATTATTATTTTATCTATTATTATTATTATTATTTCTTCTTTTCAGGTGAAATTTTTTTTTATTATTATTATTATTTTTATTATTATTATTATTATTTCTTCTTTTCAGGTGGAATTTTTTTATTATTATTATTTTTTTTATTATTATTATTATTATTATTTCTTCCTTTCAGGTGGAATTTTTTTTTTATTATTATTATTTTTTTTTTATTATTATTATTTCTTCTTTTCAGATGGATATTTTTTTATTATTATTAATATTATATTTTTTTATTATTATTATTATTTCTTCTTTTCAGGTGGAATTTTTTTTTAATTATTATTTTTTTATTATTATTATTATTATTATTATTATTATTATTATTATTATTATTATTTCTTCTTTTCATATGAAATTTATTTTTATTATTATTATTATTTTTATTATTATTATTATTATTATTTATTCTTTTCAGGTGGAATTATTTTTTATTATTATTTTTTTTATTATTATTATTATTTCTTCTTTTCAGGTTTTTTTTTTTTATTATTACTATTATTATTATTATTATTATTAATTATTATTATTATTATTATTATTATTATTATTATTATTATTATTATTATTATTATTATTATTATTATTATTATTATTATTATTATTATTATTATTATTATTATTATTATTATTTCTTCTTTTCAGGTGGAATTTATTTTTCTTATTATTATTTTTTTTTATTATTATTATTATTATTTCTTCTTTTCAGGTGGATTTTTTTTTTTATTATTATTATTTATTATTATTATTATTATTATTATTATTATTATTATTATTTCTTCTTTTCAGATGGATTTTTTATTATTATTATTTTTATTATTATTATTATTATTATTATTTCTTCTTTTCAGATGGATTTTATTTTTATTACTATTATTATTATTATTATTATTATTATTATTATTATTATTATTATTATTATTATTATTATTATTATTATTATTATTATTATTATTATTATTATTATTTCTTCTTTTCAGGTGGATTTTATTTTTTTATTATTATTATTATTATTATTTCTTCTTTTCAGGTGGTATTTTTTTTTTATTATTATTATTTTATTATTATTATTATTATTATTTCTTCTTTTCAGGTGAAATTTATTTTTTTATTATTATTTTTTATTAATATTATTATTATTTTTATTATTTCTTCTTTTCAGAGGGAATTTATTTTTTATTATTATTATTTTATTATTATTATTATTATTTCTTCTTTTCAGGTGGAATTTTTATTATTATTATTATTATTATTATTATTATTTATTATTATTATTATTATTTCTTCTTTTCAGATGGATTTTTTTTTATTAGTATTTTTATTATTATTATTATTATTATTATTATTATTATTATTATTATTATTTCTTCTTTTCAGGTGGAATTTATTTTTTATTATTATTATTTTATTATTATTATTATTATTTCTTCTTTTCAGGTGGAATTTTTTTTATATTATTATTATCATTATTTATTATTATTATTATTATTTCTTCTTTTCAGATGGATTTTTTTTATTAGTATTATTTTTATTAATATTATTATTATTATTTCTTCTTTTCAGGTGGAATTTATTTTTTATTATTATTATTTTATTATTATTATTATTATTTCTTCTTTTCAGGTGGAATTTTTTTTGTTTTTATTATAATTTTTTTTTTTATTATTATTATTATTTCTTCTTTTCATATGGATTTTTTTTATTATTATTTTTATTATTATTATTATTTCTTCTTTGCAGATGGAATTTTTTTTATTATTATTATTATTTTTATTATTATTATTATTATTATTATTATTATTATTTCTTCTTTTCAGGTGGAATTTTTTTTTATTATTATTATTATTATTATTTATTATTATTATTATTATTATTATTTCTTCTTTTCAGATGGATTTTTTTTATTAGTATTATTTTTATTATTATTATTATTATTATTATTTCTTCTTTTCAGGTGGAATTTTTTTTGTTTTATTATCATTATTTTTTTTTTATTATTATTATTATTATTATTTCTTCTTTTCAGATGGATTTTTTTTATTATTATTTTTATTATTATTATTATTATTTCTTCTTTGCAGATTGATTTTTTTTTATTATTATTATTATTATTTTTTTATTACTATTATTATTATTATTATTTCTTTTCAGGTGGAATTTATTTTTTTATTATTATTATTATTATTATTTCTTCTTTTCAGATGGTTTTTTTTTTATTATTATTATTGTTTTATTATTATTATTATTATTATTATTATTATTATTATTATTATTATTATTATTATTATTATTATTATTATTATTATTGTTATTATTATTACTTCTTTTCAGATGGAATTTATTTTATTATTATTATTATTATTATTTTTATTTCTTCTTTTCAGGTGGTATTTTTTTTTTTTTATTATTATTAATTTATTATTATTATTATTATTATTATTTCTTCTTTTCAGGTGGAATTTATTTTTTTTATTATTATTATTATTTATTATTATTATTATTATTATTATTATTATTTTTTCTTTTCAGATGGATTTTTTTTTATTAGTATTATTTTTATTTATTATTATTATTATTTCTTCTTTTCAGGTGGAATTTATTTTTTATTATTATTATTTTATTATTATTATTATTATTTCTTCTTTTCAGGTGGATTTTTTTATTATTATTATTATTATTATTATTATTATTATTATTATTATTATTATTATTTCTTCTTTTCAGATGGATTTTTTTTTATTATTATTATTATTATTATTATTATTATTATTATTATTATTATTATTATTATTATTATTATTATTATTATTATTATTATTATTATTATTTCTTCTTTTCAGATGGAATTTTTTTTATTATTATTATTATTATTGTTTTTTTATTATTATTATTATTATTATTTCTTCTTTTCAGGTGGAATTTATTTTTTTATTTTTATTATTATTATTATTACTATTTCTTCTTTTCAGGTGGAATTTATTTTTTTATTATTATTATTTTATTATTATTATTATTATTATTATTATTATTATTATTATTATTATTATTATTATTATTATTATTATTTCTTCTTCTTTTCAGGTGAAATTTATTTTTTTATCATTATTTTTTATTATTATTATTATTATTTCTTCTTTTCAGGTGGAATTTATTTTTTATTATTATTATTTTATTATTATTATTATTATTTCTTCTTTTCAGGTGGAATTTTTTTTGTTTTTATTATAATTTTTTTTTTTATTATTATTATTATTTCTTCTTTTCATATGGATTTTTTTTATTATTATTTTTATTATTATTATTATTTCTTCTTTGCAGATGGAATTTTTTTTATTATTATTATTATTTTTATTATTATTATTATTATTATTATTATTATTATTTCTTCTTTTCAGGTGGAATTTTTTTTTATTATTATTATTATTATTATTTATTATTATTATTATTATTATTATTTCTTCTTTTCAGATGGATTTTTTTTATTAGTATTATTTTTATTATTATTATTATTATTATTATTTCTTCTTTTCAGGTGGAATTTTTTTTGTTTTATTATCATTATTTTTTTTTTATTATTATTATTATTATTATTTCTTCTTTTCAGATGGATTTTTTTTATTATTATTTTTATTATTATTATTATTATTTCTTCTTTGCAGATTGATTTTTTTTTATTATTATTATTATTATTTTTTTATTACTATTATTATTATTATTATTTCTTTTCAGGTGGAATTTATTTTTTTATTATTATTATTATTATTATTTCTTCTTTTCAGATGGTTTTTTTTTTATTATTATTATTGTTTTATTATTATTATTATTATTATTATTATTATTATTATTATTATTATTATTATTATTATTATTATTATTATTATTATTGTTATTATTATTACTTCTTTTCAGATGGAATTTATTTTATTATTATTATTATTATTATTTTTATTTCTTCTTTTCAGGTGGTATTTTTTTTTTTTTATTATTATTAATTTATTATTATTATTATTATTATTATTTCTTCTTTTCAGGTGGAATTTATTTTTTTTATTATTATTATTATTTATTATTATTATTATTATTATTATTATTATTTTTTCTTTTCAGATGGATTTTTTTTTATTAGTATTATTTTTATTTATTATTATTATTATTTCTTCTTTTCAGGTGGAATTTATTTTTTATTATTATTATTTTATTATTATTATTATTATTTCTTCTTTTCAGGTGGATTTTTTTATTATTATTATTATTATTATTATTATTATTATTATTATTATTTCTTCTTTTCAGATGGATTTTTTTTTATTATTATTATTATTATTATTATTATTATTATTATTATTATTATTATTATTATTATTATTATTATTATTATTATTATTATTATTATTATTATTATTATTTCTTCTTTTCAGATGGAATTTTTTTTATTATTATTATTATTATTGTTTTTTTATTATTATTATTATTATTATTTCTTCTTT
>JAWZYT010000114.1:160000-162500 GCA_034508575.1 Petrolisthes manimaculis | reverse complement strand
TTTTCAGATGGAATTTTTTTTATTATTATTATTATTATTGTTTTTTTATTATTATTATTATTATTATTTCTTCTTTTCAGGTGGAATTTTTTTTTTATTATTATTATTATTATTATTATTATTACTATTTCTTCTTTTCAGGTGGAATTTATTTTTTTATTATTATTATTTTATTATTATTATTATTATTATTATTATTAATATTTCTTCTTTTCAGGTGTAATTTATTTTTTTTATTATTATTATTTTATCTATTATTATTATTATTATTTCTTCTTTTCAGGTGAAATTTTTTTTTATTATTATTATTATTTTTATTATTATTATTATTATTTCTTCTTTTCAGGTGGAATTTTTTTATTATTATTATTTTTTTTATTATTATTATTATTATTATTTCTTCCTTTCAGGTGGAATTTTTTTTTTATTATTATTATTTTTTTTTTATTATTATTATTTCTTCTTTTCAGATGGATATTTTTTTATTATTATTATTATTATATTTTATTATTATTATTATTATTTCTTCTTTTCAGGTGGAATTTTTTTTTAATTATTATTTTTTTATTATTATTATTATTATTATTATTATTATTATTATTATTATTATTATTATTATTATTATTATTTCTTCTTTTCATATGAAATTTATTTTTTTTATTATTATTATTTTTATTATTATTATTATTATTATTTATTCTTTTCAGGTGGAATTTTTTTTTATTATTATTATTTTTATTATTATTATTATTTCTTCTTTTCAGTTTTTTTTTTATTATTATTACTATTATTATTATTATTATTATTTATTATTATTATTATTATTATTATTATTATTATTATTATTATTATTATTATTATTATTATTATTATTATTATTATTATTATTATTATTATTATTATTATTATTATTATTATTATTATTATTATTATTATTATTATTATTATTATTATTATTATTATTATTATTTCTTCTTTTCAGGTGGAATTTATTTTTCTTATTATTATTTTTTTTTATTATTATTATTATTCTTCTTTTCAGGTGGATTTTTTTTTTTATTATTATTATTTATTATTATTATTATTATTATTATTATTATTATTATTATTATTTCTTCTTTTCAGATGGATTTTTTATTATTATTATTTTTATTATTATTATTATTATTATTATTTCTTCTTTTCAGATGGATTTTATTTTTATTACTATTATTATTATTATTATTATTATTATTATTATTATTATTATTATTATTATTATTATTATTATTATTATTATTATTATTATTATTATTATTATTATTATTATTATTATTATTATTTCTTCTTTTCAGGTGGATTTTATTTTTTTATTATTATTATTATTATTATTTCTTCTTTTCAGGTGGTATTTTTTTTTTATTATTATTATTTTATTATTATTTATTATTATTATTTCTTCTTTTCAGGTGAAATTTATTTTTTTATTATTATTTTTTATTAATATTATTATTATTTTTATTATTTCTTCTTTTCAGAGGGAATTTATTTTTTATTATTATTATTTTATTATTATTATTATTATTTCTTCTTTTCAGGTGGAATTTTTATTATTATTATTATTATTATTATTATTATTTATTATTATTATTATTATTTCTTCTTTTCAGATGGATTTTTTTTTATTAGTATTTTTATTATTATTATTATTATTATTATTATTATTATTATTATTATTATTATTATTTCTTCTTTTCAGGTGGAATTTATTTTTTATTATTATTATTTTATTATTATTATTATTATTTCTTCTTTTCAGGTGGAATTTTTTTTTTATTATTATTATCATTATTTATTATTATTATTATTATTTCTTCTTTTCAGATGGATTTTTTTTATTAGTATTATTTTTATTAATATTATTATTATTATTTCTTCTTCTCAGGTGGAATTTATTTTTTATTATTATTATTTTATTATTATTATTATTATTTCTTCTTTTCAGGTGGAATTTTTTTTGTTTTTATTATAATTTTTTTTTTTATTATTATTATTATTTCTTCTTTTCATATGGATTTTTTTTATTATTATTTTTATTATTATTATTATTTCTTCTTTGCAGATGGAATTTTTTTTATTATTATTATTATTTTTATTATTATTATTATTATTATTATTATTATTTCTTCTTTTCAGGTGGAATTTATTTTTTTTAATTTTTTTTTATTATTATTTTTATTATTTCTTCTTTTCAGGTAGAATTTTTTTTTTTTTTTTATTATTATTATTATTTTTTCTTTTCAGGTGGAATTTATTTATTTATTTATTTTTTTATTATTATTGCTTTTCAGGTGGAATTTTTTTTTTTATTACTATTATTATTTTTATTATTATTATTATTATTATTATTTCTTCTTTTCAGGTGGAATTTATTTTTATATTATTATTTATTATTATTATTATTATTTTTATTATTTCTTCTTTTCAGAGGGAATTATTTTTTTTATTATTATTATTTTTA
>JAWZYT010000114.1:40000-155000 GCA_034508575.1 Petrolisthes manimaculis | reverse complement strand
TTAATGTCCCTTGCCTCTCGTCTGTTTGTCTGCCCAATTTCAAGAGTATATTTAGCTGGCCTTTTATTTTTGTTGATATAGTTCATTTTAGCTTTCTAGTTCACCTTTGCACTTTCATAAAATATGCAAACGTTGCTATACGGCTTATCATTAATTTTCAGGAAGTTATTATCTTATCTATACGGATGTCCTTATATTGTGTTTATATAATTATAATACAATATAGAGTGGGATGTGCTAATGGGAACTTAACTACCTTACTACATTTGCAGACTAGAAAATACCAGAAATGTAAAACAGTAATATGAATAAAGGTAGATGATAAGAGTGATATGATAGTTATTCTTGTAGTGATATTTATGTATAGGCCGCACACAGCTTAACTTGTCACCATTATTGGAAATCGTCCCAGGAACTATTAAGTATTGCCAAGGACAGGTAAAGACTAGGCTGATTACGATAGCCAAGACAATTATCTTCTTTTCCTTTGCTGACTGATTCAATACATATATAATGTAGACTCTCAATTTTCAATGAATAAAAACTTGTATCTACCACTTCATATTACATTCATTCATTCCCTCATTGAATATTACTAAATGTTTTCCCAGGCTTTTGTTATTTATTACCATTCAGACTAAGTGATTTACTGAGCATGTGTTGAAAGGATAGTGCTAAATTTATTCATCTTATATCAAGGACCTGCTGTATAGTTTCTGACTGTACCCTCTCCACTACAGACTAATTCACCCCACCAAGATGTTCTATGGGATGACAGCAGTGGCCCTGGCATATGGTCTCTTCTACTACCTGACCAACCACAAGCAGCCAGCGGCCCAATTCAAGAAGGATCACCCGATACTCTCCCTGGTCGGTCTAGTGCTGACCATGTACTTCATCGTATATCTCCTGGGTTCGGTTGTGGTCTTCCTCCTTGGGATCCTACTGCCTATTGTTGGTAAGTCACTTGGGGAGTTGTTTACAGTTGACTCTTCCCTTTCTGAGATGTTGGGAACTTTGTAATTTGTTCAGTTTGCAAAATCACAAAAGATTGAAATGTTTTCCATTGGCTCATACTAATACAGTAGCTAGTACCGGTACTGGTATATCATGTATTAGTCTACATCACTTTGCTATTGTATAATACTTTGGTATCACCTGGACAACACTGAAACCCAAAATATACCAAAAAGGCAACAAGACTCTTAACTGTGATTGTCCTGTCCATACATACATATACTGATTTATGTTGTTGACCCAGGGATTTTTTTTATGTATTATTCTTTGGTGTGATTCCTACAGTGATCTTCCTGCATGCATCAATGCGGCTCCGGAACCTGAAGAACAAACTGACCAACAAGGTGGAGAGCCTGGGCCTGAAGCGCACCCCAATGGGCATCATTCTGGAGGCTCTGGGACTTGAGCCAAGCGTACTCATGTAGGCAGCCTCCTCAAGTGTTGGTGTCCAAAGTGTGTATACTCTGGGTCACAGGTCACTCTCACGCATTCAGTCAGTCTGGCTCTCACTCACTCGCTTGAAGTTCAAGGGCCATCTATAATTTGACGTGGTAGATATCTAAATGGTGGCTCATGGGTTGTATGTTTGGGATTACTCTTTCACTCGGGGTTCAGGGGATAATAAAGTGAGTGATTTGGGTATATAGGGTGGCTTATATATTTGCCTTCAACTTTGGAGGTAAGGAATGGTGTTTTATTACTTTTTAAAAGGCAGTATAGTAGATGGCATGTGCCAATAGGGATATTTTTAATTACACCAAAGTTGACATTATTATAAGGATTTATACATTGGGAAAAAATTGGTAGTTTTCTTAAGTTTGAGTTACAAGGGGGAAGTTGAAAAGGGAGATAATTATAATTGCACATAACAGCTTTGAGCACAGAGGTTGGTTTATTGGCAGATGATTGGTATTTGTGATATAAGCTAATTGAGACCATGTTGTTCATTATATTTTTATTGGAGGCTTGATATATAGTAGATGCTCAAGTTTCTTGTACTTGGAGTTGTGCATAACATGAGTTCCCCCTCTCTGCCTTCTGTAGAGCAGATGACAATTGTCGGCACCAGTTTTCAGACTGCCACCGTGTTTTCCTCCGCCATATTTCTGTAGTACTCGCACATTTAGTTTCTTTCTACTGTAGAGTGTGATAGAGTTGAGAATTTAGTAAGTTATATACTGGTTGAAATAGGGACTTCATTCCTTATGTTTGAGCCAAAACAAACAGTTACTGTATGTACCTTTCTCATTTGAATGTGTATTACAAATTAATTAATTAATGAATTTTTCAATTTCATATTTTATTAGTTTATACTGGCTGTGTATAGTATCCTGTTTTTATTCCTTTTCTACACTGAAAATCTTAGCTTTTGATTCTTAAGTAATAGGATTTGTGTGAATGATATGTATTTTCATGTGTTATCTGTGTTGATATGCTTTAGCTATCATTTACTTTGCATGTATCCTAATGTGGTCTTTTGGTAGAATATTATACAGGCATATCCAATTTTTCATAAAAGTTTTGATCATGAAACTTGTGCAAATAGCAAGAATTGCAGATAACAATGCAATTTCTCCTATCTTAAGTAATGTAAATAGTGTGGATATAGGCATTACCACCATGTTTCATCTCTTAACAGTCATGGCCATCGGATTTTAATACTTGTTTAACACAACATAAGTAAACAATCAAATATCAAATAACATTAGTGACACAGACTTTGAATTTTTTATGCATAGAATAACAGATACAGTAGGTATATAGTATACTTTACATTTTTGAGAGTGTTTGAATGTAGGTGCACAAGGTAAGTTTATGTGTGTAGGTGGGCGAGATTAGTTTTGAACGTAGAATGTTGTTTTATCATTGATATGGTGTATTGCTTGCTAGTTGAAATTGGTATCCACAGAGAGAAATTGTATATGTTATCAACCACCACACAGTCCTCACTGTGTGTGTCATCCAGATTGGAAAATTATTACAATATACTGTATCTAATGATGCCGTTTATCACCAATAATGCTATCTGCTGAAACATTCTTTGTAGCGAAGGTGTTTAAAGGCATTGAGTCTGGATATTGTGCTCCAAATTCATAATCTCTGCATTCACAACCTCATTACTTTCGTGGCCATCAGTGGTGTTGCAAACCCAGCCAATTCTAAGATCTCGGCTCATTTCACTCCTGAGTGTACTATACAGTAGAGGAAGCTAAGTCATGAGCTCAACCAATCACAGATATTCCCACTCCTCATTCATGTCTTATAGTATCCAATTTCACATTCACTGTAACTGCAATATTGCTGCGAGTTATAATAGTTAGACATTTGAGTCCCTCATAGGCTGTGAGGTATGACATACAACTCTTTCCCCTTCCTGTTTAAACCAACAACTACACAGCTGCTGTTATTACAGAACAATGTTGAAGTTTAGTATCCTTATTTCTGGCACACATATTGCCCCTCCTACTTCACACACTTAGAAGGTATAGTTATTTTGATACAGTAGGGAGGTCTGATGTGTATTTATTGGCATACAGACTAATCATAGAAGCTGGATGAGATCCCAGATGTGTTCTGGTTTTGCTTTATATGGTTATTATAATATTATGTATGTTAAAAACAAAGTAATTTTGATACACTTCCATTACCTATCAAGAGAATGATAAGTGTACAAGTCTCAGCCTCAGTTTCTGACTTTATTAAATTTTAAATGTTAACTACATCTAACATGCTTTATGTTCAGTCTTCCATGACTTATAGAATGTAATATTGCAGCAATAAGTGGGAGCGCATCCCTATCAACATCATGAGATTCTTCCTGAAATTAAAGAGACTGTGTGTGTGGAAAATACGGTCATGTTTTTCCACCTTGAAAGGAAGGTAAGAGAACAATAGCAGGCATCTCATTAACCAATTCACACCAGCAGCCTCCTAAATGTTTGGCTCTAGCAGGCCTGTTGGGCCCCCTTGCAACAGAAATCAATTGTGATTGGATGGTAGTTGGGTTGGCTGTATATAAATGTGTTTTATGGAAACACATCAATGACTCCCAACCAGATTACTGTATTTGCATTTTGCAGCAAATTTGCTCTGCTTTTCTTGGCAATTCTCAGAAATTTTCTGTTGCTATACTCCATAGTTACAGTACTGTACCTATACAGTATTTCTTTTCATTGAAGTGGAGGAAACAAAATATGAATAATTTTATAATGTTGGATCATATTTGTCATTCCATCTAGCTATTGGTTATTTGTGTGACAGTCCCTATTCTTTTCATGGGCACCAGTGGGAACCAGGAGAGCTGCTGGCAAGGAGGAGACTAGTGTGATGCCAGGTTAACTTGCCTAGTGCTGTAAACACCACACTAGTGATGCACACTCACATAAAACTTAGTCATACAATGTGTAACTCTGAAACGTGGCTGAAGGCTGGCATTTTTCTCAGACTATGACAAGTCGGCTTTTGTGTTGTAGAGAAGCACTTGTAATTTCCATTGGTTGAAAACTTTCAGGATTTTCTTGGATTTCTTGGATATTTTTGCCAATCGAGCATCCATACATGCTGCAAGTATAGCATAATTCCTGAAGAGAATCATTGTGTGTGTATGTGTGTGTGGAAGCAAGCATGCGTGTAAATTGAGATCGGTATCTGTTGCTCATATGAAACTAGCAGAGTAAAGGGGAAGCTTGGACTAGCCTTGCTTCACCATTTCCAAGTCCTTTATAAAAATCACATGGAGTAGGTTGTTTGTAGCTCACAGTACCATGTATGCAAAAGGTGCCGAGATAGTAGTTGGTACCGTATGTGCAAGAATTTATCAGCAAAATCTAGCATGTACGTTTATTCAGTACAGTACTCTTAACCCTCTTACTGGGTGTGAAACGGCTCATACTGAAATGCCCAGTTGTAGCAAGGTTGATATTGAATGGTATGGATGGATATTAAAATCTGAACCATGGTATTTTGTGCAGTTATGGTGTTAAAGATAAAATTACAATCTACATGCTAGTTTCACCCATAACCGCAAGGCAGGTAGGGCTTACAATTATAAATGAATATCACAGCCAAAAACATGATGTATTTACTAATAAGGTAAATGTAGGTTTATGTAGCTTTTGCATGTCTTTGAAATTGGCCTTTATCATTAAACACAAGGGTTGATTAAGGAAGCAAGAGAGCAGTGATTTATTACAGAGCATGAAAAAGAAGGTTACAGTAAGCTTATTCTGTAAAAAATCACTCCATGATCAAAAAATTTTATTTTCAATAATTTGGCAGTTTTCAATTTAATTAATTCCTAACTTTCTCTTTACATTGATAGTTAAGAAATTTTATATTTGATATGCAAGATTGTTCTGTACAATTAACATTACAGAGGTACAGTATATACAGCAGTTTGATACTGTTTTAATACATCCCCTCTATATCTTTGTGTTCCTAAGAAACTTAAAATTGCATGTTGACATACTATAAACCATTTTATTATGCATCACATTTTATCATAGATATTTTTATATGAGAGTACAGTACCATGCATGCCATTTAAATATCAATGTATAGTCACTAGCAGAAACTTCTTGCCCAGGACAGATGAGGGGAGATGGAGCAAGCTCTCTTAAATTGTTTGATGGTTTGCTAGGCTTACTTACTGTCTTGTGTATTATTGGTCACTGAGGTATTCTGTACCATATTATTACATTGATAACTCTATGAACCATTGTATATTGGGTCACAAAGTTATCAGTACATAATATGAAGGTCACTGAAATGTTAGAATCCTGTATCAGCGGATATTTATGGTACGCTTTGAAACCTTAGTGCACCGATGCTTTTGTGACTTGGTGTGCAAAAAGGACATCTTGCTTGAACTTCACAGACTCCTCCTGGGTGGGCAAACATAATGGCTTGTGACTTCAAAATAATAAATGTACAGTGCCAATAGAAATTTCTTATGGAAGTGGGCAATCTAACTCATTTCAGAAATATTCTTGTTATACTGATTTGAGTTTGTTAGTTTTCAGATTTTGTCATCCATTGGACCATGATGAGCAACTAATTTGTAATATAATTATAAGAATAATTTTGTTGGCATTGTACTTCTTCAGTACTATTTAAAACATTTGTTTGTATATTATCATAGCTGTTTAATTAATTTTGTTTTTCCTCTACTGATTATCTTTTGTAGGTCTCGCCTGAGTTTTGATGGAAGTTCCAATTTGTTCGACTCCCTGACCAAGCTGAGTCCAGGCAAGACCAGCTAACATCCCATCCTGCATGGCTTAAGAAATGCATCATCACTCAAACCCTACACTTACATCTTTAACTTCATATTACCTTCCTCTAAGACACCGTTGAAAGGCATGTATGCCAGATATTAAATGTATGCATTTTCTGAGCTGCTCATACACACCTATTGTTTCGTGTACATTCCTCTTTCCTTCCGCACAATCTTCACTCTAATTTTTGCTTTACTTCACACAGCAAACAGATCACTTATCCCTTTATGTACAATTGTGCACAGAAGTCGGGTATTTCTATACAGTATTTATCATTGTCGTTCATGAAATCTGGTAACATCCTTACAAGAACCAGCAAGAGTTGGAGATCAACTTTCAAAACTGACGGGGATTTGCTTACACTCAATTAAATCATTGCACATGAGTCCAAATGCAGTATATTGTACAAGAAGGTAAAGGATTAATATTGAAATAATTGTTATCCTGTGATTTTAGTTTTTTCTAACTTGTGTGATGCCTCTGAACATCCTTAGTAATTTAATAGTGTTGATCACCTGCACTTTTCACATTTCCTACAGCAGTCTTCCTACACCATCTACTTACATTCCTTATCACTGCCTAAACCTCCAGCTGAAAGCAGGATTTTCTGCTCTGTGATTTAGTAATTCAGGCTGTATGGAGAAAATGTCACTGGCCAAGAGGTGACACTGACTGACAAGATAGCTTAACAACACACGCTGTATAGAACGTCATACTCATTGTCATCAGCTACTAGCCTATGACTTTTCTTGTGTACACCCCTTGAATAAGTGACTAGATCAAAATAAACACTGTATTGTTGCTTGGTTGTAATGGAGTAAGTGGCACAATTATTGCAACTTGTCCTTGCTCTAAAGTTCATCTGGTTTTATGACCTGTACCCTAAATGCTTTATCCTTGTATGTTTTTAAACTTTTCAGAAGTGTCCCCTAACTTATGCAAGTTTGTTTTAGTATTTTCACTGTACTGTGTATGTGAATTTGGATATCCTAATATTAACTGATGATAACCAAATATTTATATATGATCTGTACTTGATCTGGATTTTGAAATTTGACATTTTTGTTTAAGCACTTTTGCCATTTATAGATACAGTACTGTATTTCCTGCATCATAACATACTCAATCTTTCTCAGAATTTAACTTTAAAAATTATTAGTCAGTATTATTAGCATTAATGATCTTAAATTATGAAGTGATTATCAAAAAAACAGTGTCATGTTCAAGGCCAGAGGGAGTTTTTGCGTTAATCTTGATCTTAATCAAATATCTTATAAACACTCACTTTTGGTATTCCTTGTAAGGCAGTAGATTAATAGTAACTGGTTATTGATGGTGGCACATCTAACAAATTTCCATTTGATTTTTTAGGCACTTTTCTTAGTCTATTATCAAGTTTCTCGAAGGGCGATACTGATTGATATGGCTTGTTTTCTGCGTTAAGACCTTATTTATCTGTGTAATATAGTTGTCATGTGTCTCGAAGGTACTGTTAAGGAGAGAAATTTTTGGTGGCCATGGATTGCTGCAAACTGTGCCCTGAGATACACAATCTCTGGTGTAGACAGTCTGTAGTGGAACAGTTTGGTGGAATCGGTAGTCTCCTGTATGCCGGCATTATCTTACCATCTGAACTAATTGATGTACAGATAGTTTTATATCCCTCCTCACTACCAATGTGTGATTGCCATTCTGTCTCCTAATCCATATGTTAAGCTTAAGTGGGATATTCAGGTAACTACTCTCTTACAGTAACATTATAATTGTTTCTTCAGCTACAAGGAAATTGATAGTGGCTGTAGATTTATTTAAAAGACAGTAGATCAGTGGTGTGTTAAGGAACCTGTGATATAATCTGACAAGTGTAGGCTACTTACTCATACAAGAAGTGCCATGAAATACAACTCATTTAAGGAGTTATTTTCATGGTATCATCAGGAGGAATCAGTAGCTTTCAATTTCATATCACCTACACTATCACAAGTCCCTCTTAACATACCTGTCTACATTGCACTTAGGATAATATATATGAAAAGTCATTGATTAGCCTATGATATTTTCCTGAATAGATGTATTATTTATGTGATTCCTAGCAGGTTATCTGTGAACTACTGTGGTATTGAATATAATTAATAAGTGAATACTGTATTAAGGACCCTGTGATCGTATATAAGAATTGGAGGCCTCTGATTCCTCCTGACTATGCCATGAAACAAACTCCTTCAGCACTGGTGATGTTTTGTGGCAGCGTTTGAAGGACTCGTTCACTTCCAGATATTCTGAGTACATTGCAGGGCCCTTAGAGTGGTGAGTGTATATAGTCTGAACCCTCCTCACTATGGGTTTGCATTGTCACTGAAGTGTTCCTTTGGGTGGTACTGTGTAAGGGTTTCTTTGTTCTATTCAAGTTGTATATTAAGGGGATACGGATGCTCTTGGTAAATCTGAGGCTGTTGATACCTTCAAAGTGTGCCGAAGAACTGATTACCTTGATAGTTATTACCTTGATCTGTTTCATGGCACCTTTTTAGAAATCAGAAGTCTCCTATTTTCATGCAGCATCCTTCCGCCTTACCCCCTTCCCATAAGCAAAGTTTTTTTTATTCCACAAAATGTTTTATTGAACAACTGAACAGGCATCTCAACACCGGTTCTTGTAACCACTCGAGATATTATTTCCGTAACTTCAGTAAAGTAATTTAATTGCATAGGCAAGGAGATTCAGTCTGCAATGCCATTTTTGTGTCGACATGTTCATAAGTACAATCAACTCTGATTAAATTTTTGGCAGAGTTTGAAGCTGAGCGTAGAGTGAGTTTTTACAACCTTGAATTCAGCAAGCACAAGTGTTGCCACAATCAGTCTTTGCTTCCTGCCTGCTTGCCCTGCTTGAGTGTGTGATCAGGAGCAGTTTGAGTTGCCTCGCTGGTGAACAAGTGTAATGAGCAATAACACGTCGTTCGGTTTCCTCTCGTTCCTCACTTCTCTTGTCCCACGCACCTCATGATGAATAGAGATAATGCAATTATCAGCTTTTGTCCCTTCATCACACCTTACAGCATTGCTGGCTTCTGTGGCTGTCATAAGGTTAAGTATAATAAGTAAAGGGAAGTACAGTCTCAGCCTGCAGTAAGTATCCACCCCCTCCCAGCCAACCCAGACATGTGGTACCATTGCTACCGTGGATACGAGAGATAAAGTAGGCTAGACTCGTCAACCTGAGTTGAATCACTTACCTGAGCCAGCAAGAAGGTGGAGGGAAGACAGTGTTTCACTGATTCAACTCAGGTTGGTGAGTCTTGCCCTGCTTCATCTCTTGTATCCCTGGTTGCGATGGTGCCACAGGTCGGGGCTGGCTGGGAGTGAGTGGATATTTACTCCAGGCTGAGACTGTACAATATAAACTATGATAAAGGTATGAGGAGCTCATTGCCAAAACTAGCTATTGCTTTTGCCATAAGTTAAAAATAATCAAAGGAGAATGATTAATAACATTGTTAATTTATGACATGTTAAAACTTTCCAACATTGTTTTCCCAGACACTACCAACACCTTCTTGACTATAGGACACACCAGGAAACATTTTTTATTAGGCAGAAACAATAGGATCATGACATACTTTAGTAGGGAAACCGTTGGCAAGTTCTGGCACGGAGCATCTCTTCTATCATTGTCACATTTGATCAGTCCAGGTTGTACAGTATAATTAGGGAGAAAGAAGTAACAAATGTGTGCAGGTAAATGAAGACTGGCAAGCCTTAAATTTATGTTTCCTTTGCTTTTGATGTTCTCAGTGCTCACACAAAAGAGAATATTTAACACAGCTTTACTTTGTAGCTGTTGGTAACATCTGCTTTAGGTAGCAACTGCAGTTATATTAAAACCTGCACATTTGATTCCATGTCACTATAATTTAAACCTAAATTATCTGGCACTGGTTACTTGCTATGAGTAGTAAGTGTTTTGTTGGCAGAAGTAATACATTGGTGACATTTTGTATACATGTACAGAACAGTATAATATAATTAGAAAGTAGAAAACCCATCTTCACCTAAGAGCTTATAATGCATGTCACTGTTTACTAAGGTGTTTTAGTAATGTGTGTAATTCATATTTCTTACTGTGTAATATTACACTGTATAGAACATGGCTGTTAAAGGGTTTCTTAGATAGATTCAGATACTTGGTTTGAGATTTCCTCAGAAAAATTAAGCCATGTATTTGATGCATACTGGAATTGTATAAAGCTTTCTTATACATGATGTTCCTGTCTGGCATATTCTTCTGCAGTGTTACCAGAGAACATGCCATAGTAACAATATGTTCTTGGGACACTTTTATCTTTGTTCAACTTCCCTCTAGCATGTGCCATATGTAACTTGTGCTTAGGTTCCAATCTATATCTGATGAAAATAAAGGTATCCAAAGTACCATGTGATTGACTGAAACAACCTGGTGAAGTGATACAAGCAAAAGATCACTGATGCTTCATTCTTTTATTTTGCATTACATGTATTTGTATTAACTCAGTTTAATATAATTGGTTTGGAAGCCCTCTGTCAACATGATGCCTTATATCTCTTTCTTTAATAGGAAAGATAACAAAGCTATCAGGAAGTATTAATGAACTTTGGCTCATGACTATACATGGTAGTACTACCTTACTATATACCACACAAGCCAAAGTTAAATGAATTATTGTAACTCTGATCTATGGCAGAAGGTAATTATACAATCACTGAAGTCTAGTGATCTTCATTTGCTTCCAGGAATGATTTGATGCTTAGTTGCTTGGATGATGTAGTCAAGTGGTAATGCTTTCCAAGGCCGAATTTGAGGGCAGTTTACTGTAGTATAATTACATCAAGAACCCATAGTCAAGTTATCAGAAAGATGAAATGATCCAGCCCCAAGAAAATAAATCATAATATGTTCATTACATAACCTTAGTTTCCTAGAACTAATAAAGTATTATTTCCATGTCTCCATTCATGGTTATCATTATTCAGACACAATCCTAGGTACTGTACATGGTTAAAGAAATGTGGGTTTAAACTTTGTAATGCCACCTTTAATCACAGAATATCTCTAGTTGGACATTTCTCCAGTTAAAGTCAAAATATTACATTTCTGCTGAGACACGTTCACAAAGGAAATGAGGAGGGCGTTCAGCAGAGATCTCGATTGAGTGCTTACTGTACAGTCGGCGGCAAAAGTCCTGTCGCTTCACCTGCTTCACCGAGACACGTTTTATAAACTTAACTAATAATCTCGAGTCTATGAAATTCGCGTGGATTGGTAAGGCAAGTAGGGCGACATGACTTTTGCCGCCGACTGTACATCCTACTAGAAATTTTGGTCCTCCTTTACGAAGCTCAAAATTAATGGCAACCAAAAATTACAACAGGACAGTCACTGAATAGTATCATATTATAAGACAACATTGCTGCTGTTCTGTGAGCTTTATTATTGATAATGCAAAGTAATCATTTAAGATTTTTAACTCGCCTGTATCATAAAAGCGGAAAAGATATAAAGAATTTACATTACATAATAACTAATAAAGCATTTTGTATAAGTCTATGAATATATTACAAGCAAATTAATAACCATTATTATCATACTTCATTTATTATTATACCTCAATAGTGTACCTGATTTCCATAAACATTATAATTATTTAGGCCTTTTTTTAATAAGTTGACACGTATATGTTTTTCGTTCGTCATTTGTTGTTTTGTTTACATCATGTCAGCTGTTCATTGGACCGCCTTATTATGGTGTCATTACTTTCACTCTACGTAGTGGTTTTCTATATAACTTTACAAGGTTTTTACACCACCGAATGTGCCTTCAACATATTCAGGTACCCTCTAAATAGGGTAGAAAAGAAATATGGCAGTCTTCCTGAAAATGAGAGGCTTCAACTTAAAAGGGACACCAAGGATATGTTTTATTTTGGTTATGACAGTTATATGAAATACGCCTACCCTAAGGATGAACTCAACCCTATATATTGTAAAGGAAGAGGACCTGACTATGATAATCCGTATGTATATTGTGAAAACTGTGATCTTAAAAGGGGGAAGTGTGTGTGTGTGTGTGTGTGACCTATTTTTCTGGGTACTCGGGGTTTTTTTCTCTGTATTTTTGCTTTCTATTTCTACCCATGGCGCTACAGCCTCCATAACCCTTGGAAAAATGGGCAAGGGGGTATTGATGATGATATTGATGGTTTCTGCCTTTGTGTGTGTGTGTGTGTGTGTGTGTCAGTACTGTCAGATATTTGTAGGGTGTATAATTTTCAAAGCCTCATAATTTTTGTGGTTGTTTAGTTTGACGTGGACATTAATATATATTTAGGTCCGTTTTATAGTATACTGGTACTGAATAAACAGCTCCTAAGTTACATATTACTATCTTTCAGGTCCAACATCAACATCAATGACATTCTGGGTGATTACTCTCTGACCCTGATTGATGCCCTGGACACATTGGCCATTCTTGGGGACACCAGGGAGTTCCGTCGGGCTGTCCAGCTCGTCATTGAGAATGTCAGCTTTGATAAGAACTCCACAGTGCAGGTGTTTGAGGCAAATATCAGGTGGCGTATATTGTTCCCGACTGTCGCATTTTGTTCCCCATTTTACGTAACTGCATTTTGTTGTCATGTGAGGGTAAAAATGGTAAAGAAATGGGTCATAATTTGTAACCCATCTTGATCAAACAGAAGGGGTCTCAGTTCTGTATAGATGATAGCTAAATTTAACTATGGTATGTACTAACTACATGTTAATATTATTGTATGACCCCAGCAAAACAAACAAAAATGTAGAAGTAACCTCTGATATACTGTAACTCAAAGCTGATCAAGACTGACAAAAATATATCCTGTCAGTATCAAGGGTTAAAAATATCTGTACAGCATTACCTTGTATCACATCAGGAATTAGGGTATGGATCTTGTTACATGGGGTCCTGAGTGTCCTTGGGTTATTTATTGTCAAGTGTTACTTTGGGAATTGTAAAGTTATGTCTAGACCAATTTATTCTCAAGTCAAGTACAGATTCACTCCTCCCCAGAATACTTGGAGCATTGCTGTCAGCCCATCTACTGATCCAGGACCAGAGTCAGCCATTTGGTCATCTGGAGCCAGAATGGTATGATGGAGAGTTGTTGGAGATGGCTGCTGACCTTGCCTCACGCTTCCTTCCTGCCTTCCATACCTCCAAAACTGGCTTACCACACCCGAGAGTATGTATGGTAGAAGTACTACTGTTTAACCATGAAAGATTTTATTATAAATCAGTAGTTATTAAAGGATCAGTTTTTTGCAGCAGTAAATCTTGATAGCACAAAAACTTACCGGTATTATTATTCTTATTTGGTCCTAGGTCAACTTACGAGATGGCGTACCACAAGGAAGTCGCACTGATACCTGCACTGCTGGGGCCGGCTCCCTCCTGGTGGAGTTTGGGGTCCTCAGCCGCCTCATAGGGGACCCAATATATGAGCTTTCTGCCAGAAGAGCCAACCGGGTCCTGTGGAACCTCCGCAATGCCAATACTGGACTCTTGGGTGAGGCTAGTATTTGGAGAGATGCAGTTTCATGTAACCTCTTCAGTCAGTATATTCAGCATCACTGACAATAATAATTTTACTAGTATTCTTTGACAGTACATAAAAAATTATAGAATCTCGAATAAAGAAAATATATTCACTTTACTTATCCAGGTTTCTCTGACAACAGGTAATGTGATAGACGTCAACACAGGAAAGTGGGTGGGGGAGCTGAGTGGAGTCGGGGCAGGATTGGACAGTTTCTATGAGTACTTGCTGAAGGCGTACATTCTCTTTGGCCACATCGAGGACTACTCTATGTTCAACCAAACTTATGCACTCATCAAGCAGTACATGAGGCGCGGGTAGGTGAGTGAATGTGTTGGTGAAAGTGCATAGATAGGTTTGTGATTAAGCAGATTAATGTGAATTAATACAACTGATTGATTGATTGATTAGTGAGTGAGTGAGTGGATAGGAAAGAGAGGAAGTGAGTGAATGGGTAAGAAACTGAGAGGGACTGAATGGATTGGTGTGTCGGTCTTTGTTACAGATAAAATGTCAAATAACTATAGTATAATAACTCATAAACAAAAATCTGAATAGATAAGTGTTACTTCCTCTCCTGCAGCCGCCCCAACTGCAACTCTGGCTCAGGGGATCATCCATTGTATGTTAATGTGGACATGAAGAGCGGGGGAACACAAACCACCTGGATAGACTCCCTGCAGGCAGCTTTTGCAGGTGTTCAGGTGAGGCTTGTGAGACTGGTGTAAGAGGGTTATAATTTTGTCAGTCACCTGTGCTGAGGTTTGTTCTTGTCATTGTTAGGAGGAATCAAGAGCCTCATTTACCAGCAACAAACTTAATATTAACTGATAATATTACTGGATGCCATGAATAACAGGCTAGAGAAGGATATGAGGGACCAGCAGAACTAACACCCACAAGTAAATCCCACCCACCACCACAGGTCCTGGCTGGTGATGTGGAGGAGGCCATCTGTACTCACGCTCTCTATTACACTATCTGGAAAAAGTATGGAGTGTTGCCTGAACGTTTCAACTGGCAGCGCCTCTCTCCTGATGTATCCTTCTACCCACTCAGGCCAGAGTTTGTCGAGTCAACATACCTTCTCTATCAGGTGAATATCTCAACTCCATCACAGAACTGTGAAATGAAATGCCACACTCAGAATTACCACCTCCTTACGACCTTCTTACATCTACTTTGTGTAAAGCAAATCCCTGTTAAGGGAGGTATTACCACCATGGTACTGGGAGACTCATAATGATTACTTGTACTCCTCTTTCTCTCCCAGACCTTGGGTAATTACGGTACTAAATTTCTTTGTGTTGCTTACATCTGAGAGACAGGGTACATTTGCTCACCACCCAGTGTCTCTGCTTTTCACCACTCTGAATTGATGGATAGCCACATGAACAATAACAACACCAAGAATGTTTTTTGAAACTATAAAATAGCATTATAATTACAGTATTCAGTAGGTATGGAGGTTCACTTAATCTTGAGCTTTAGTTGAATTTGAATTTTTTTCAGGCAACCAAAAATCCATTTTACTTACACGTTGGTCGAGACATACTTAAGTCCTTGAACCAACTGACCCGTGCCCAGTGTGGGTACGCCACCGTCCACTCGGTACTTGACATGACTCTCGAGGACCGCATGGAGTCTTTCTTCCTCTCAGAGACCTGCAAGTACCTCTATCTGGTGAGTTAGTCCAACCAGTTCATAGTTGTATCCTGGGTTGTGAAAGAAAATAATTGTCAGAGGCATGTACATGAAACCAGCTCCAATATACAGTTATCTCTCTTGTCTGGTCATCCCCATATTGTCTTAACACTACTTCAGGATATGTATTTCAATTAATGTAAATTTACCTGCACCATGTTCCTTTATGACTTTTTTAGAGGTATGATACAGTAATGTTTGTGTGTATTTGTTCAGCTGTTTGACACAGAAAACCCTGTGAACCAGAACTCTGACCGGTATATGTTCACCACCGAGGGTCACATTCTGCCCCTTGCCCCATGGCTCAGAGAACACAACTGGGATTCTGCTCACTTCACACTCTCACCCAACCCAGATATCAACTCTACGGATCTCCATGCCAACGTAAGTATTACTCTTTGTCGAAAGTTAACTCTGTAGTGTGTAGTTTATTAAAATAATTGCACACAAGAATTTGCAACACAGAGGAAGTGGAATGTGTTTACTGTAACTCAGACCAGTAATTAACAACGTGTACTTGTTTATTACATTGCTATCATTTCCATTTCTAATTCCTGCTCCTGATAACTCCTGCTTGACATTTTTGTTGTTCTTAATTAAGGATAGGGCCATTCAGAAGCTATCTCTAACACTCTTAAGAATTAATTTTAAAATGCTGTAATTGTAGTGTGAAGCCATCAACGAAGAGAGGATCCACGGACTTCCCCTGAAGAGCCAATACCTGGAACAGATCTCAGTGTCTCTGGGTGTGGAGTTGTGATGGCGGCTGCTGTCCATAGTAGTCACTACCACTGGCTGTGATAGTAGCAACCTCTCTCTTGTTTCTGGCTTAAGTTATAAGGCATTTCTCTACACAACTCAATAATCAACTCAGAACCAGATTTGACACACTTTGCAAGATATAAATAACCCTGAATGGAAATAGAAAGTAAATGCAGTGTGGGCTGTCTTCCTACATCATATAACCCTAGATTTTACATTACATTCCAATATACCTCGAGTTCATTGTTCTGAATCTGATCAGCTAATGTGTCACTGACATTTATGTTGAGGTGCTATATAGTTATCAGACAATCTGCAGGATTATCACATCACTTATTACCAACCTGCTCTAGATAAGATCTGATCATGTTCACTTCAAAATGCATCACTCTTGATTTAAACTTTGCAAACACATTTTAGTAGGTTACACCTGCAGTTACTTAAGTGGTTCCAACTATGCTTGTTCTCAAATTCATATCCAGTGATTATGTCGCAGCTCAGATTATAAGTTCGACTGTCAATCCACATAGGCTACTCAACATTTTCAAGTTTGTGATATGAAATTCAAACCACCAAGTTTTGAACTACATTCAATGCATTTACTCTCCAGGAAATGTTTTATAGGTACTTCATAAGTTATTGGTTGGTGTTCGTATCTTAACAAGAGAGGACTGACTGTGTTGAGTGGCCATTGTGGTAGTGGAGCCAACTATACTGTGATGTAACTTTACAAGCATGTTATGACTGGGATTATGTTATACTTTTTGAGAGGCAAATCTTCCTTTGAGTTGAGTGCTGAGGTGAGTAGTTTTGTTACTGTCTTAGGATGTTGTTAAGAAGTTGAAGAGAAAATTATATATTTAATATATTTTTACTTACCCTCTTGAAATACTACTATCTAATATGTGTAAGGTACTGAATACAGCTTCTTTCATGTAAATTTACTAAAGTGTTCTTAATTAAGCATTATTAATACCATAATGTATGAATGTTGCTTGACAGTAACAGTTTTCTTCTTCAGTTATACCGTATAGAGACTTAGATATAAATCTTGAACAGAGTACACTACTGTACTTACAAAATTACACAGTGAATGGTACAATAATTGTATTGTAAATATTTTTAATGGACATAACTGTATGGAACACTTGTTTAGTTAAATCACATGAGATTATATTTACATTTATCCAGTAATTTGATTTGAATTACATCCTATGTATCAAACAAGCTTATATTTGTAGAATAAGTATGTGCTGTAGTTACTGATAACTTTTGTCAAGTCATTTGAACTATGTAATGTAGGTAATGTTTCACCATCATCTTCCACAAGTAGAGAACTCATTGGAGTTGCTCGCTCTTCCAAACACGCTTGCTCATTATGCGTGCAGTGCAAGTCACATACATTCCAGTCGATATTATTAGTCCTTGAGTACTAGTTTTTTTTTCTGAAGTTATATAGTCATATGAAGTTTAGCAAGATACAAGTATTTTAACAATGCTTGTAAAAAATTAATTAAAATATCTTGAACTTTCTTAGTGCTTGTAGTTCATCTCTGACATATAATCAAATCTATATCTAGTCAGAAAACAATAACAAAAGTCCTACAGTCAAAGGACCAAATCTGTTGTGAGCAAATTGGAGCCTATTTAGCCTTCCAAACTTGGCAAGAAAACACAACCCTTTAATCTCATTGCAGAGGATTCTGTTTGCTGGTATAGTTTGGAGAAATCATTTGCCCTCCAATTTTTCCACAGCAGATTATTCCCCTTAAGTATATTCTTCCTCACTTTTACATCCAACATCCCCCATTCTAAGTCACACTTTCCAGATTCAGGTGTCTTCCATACCCTAGAAATCAAGTTGGTAATTGGAGAAATCCTAAGCTTGACCAGAGATAAGAAGACTGCTAATGTTCATAGGTAATAAGAAAATTAACTAATGTTTGGTTGATGAAGTCACAGGCATGGATATGATGATGACCAGTAAACTAGAACCCAAAACTCTTCATTGGGGATAAACCTGTTAGATGCAAATTGGAGGGCTACTGACTCCTCCAAAATGAACTATTTAGCATGAGAGTAGGGGATTTATTTTGTAGCTTAGTTTGGAGGAATTATTAGCCTTTCAAAGTCATTGCCATCATTGCCTAGCCCTTGAATTTATATGCAAGTAATGGACGTCCAAATTTTCAGAAACTTTCACTTGGATTATAATACCATTATCATTTAGTGACTTGCTGGATAGGGATGCTATGCTTTGAAAGATGTGGAATAAATCTCAGACATAACTTTAGTGGCTGACTGTCCTGTATTGTGACTTGCACTGTGATGCCATTTATAATTTGTGTACAGAGTGGATGCTATTGTTTGTTGGTAGTTATGGTCTAGTTTCTCCTTCATTCAGTTATTATACCATAAACCTGATGTGGGCCCAACCATAGTCAGAAGTATAAAATATCCATTAAAATTATTAAAAAGTTATTCGTGTATTGCAATTACAGTACTGTACAGTAATATGATTCCGACAATATTTTCAGAAAGGATTTTTAATCCACAATTAGTGCCTAAATGGGTTATGTTTATGGTGAGTCAATTGGATTCGTTGAAGTTGTACAGTATCATAATTTAAAAAAAATACACACATACACGGTATTAGATTAGTAAAGCTGATAAGAGGCAGTGTCCATATTCACTAAACCTGCATTCATTAAGTGATTTGCTCATTTTATTTTCACTTTGTGTTAACAATGGCCTCCTTACCTCATGTTTCTTTTAAGGTGCAAGTTTTTTAACCTGGTAATAATACCATGATTCAATGCAAATTGTAATGTAGACCAAGACAAATTCCACCTAACAACCCATGCAAATATATTGTATGTTACTGAAACACATGTTTAAGGTCTGTTATTAGTTGGAATTCAGATCAATAATGCACCAACTAGTACCAGGCTGTGTAGGGTACATTATTTGGTATGAAAGCAGTATCTGTACAGGGAAGTGGACTAATAGGGAACAGTGTAATTTAACCAGGTTTAAAATATGCACTTTAGCACTTTGACATGCCTGTCAAATTATATAATTCATTCCATACTACATACTGTACTAAGTTAAATATTGAAACACTCTACCTTATATGAACTTGTTATATGTATCTTACAGAATATTCTAATTTATCATCTTATTATGAGTCCGGTATTTTCTATATGTAATTATGGAAACACATCATCATGTAATATTTATACCCTCACCCATTCACCTATAAGTGAAAAACAAAGCAGTACAGCTGGGGAACAGTGCGTTTACACATTAAATTGGAGACCAAGGTAGGAGTTGCTATATAAATTGTTAATAGGCATATGAAACAAGGGACACTCACAATTCCTTCTGCTTACTATAGTATTGAAGGAATTGTAAGAAGCTTCCTTGACCTTCAGTTTGTGTACAGAGACAATATATATACATTGAGTAAGTACTGTATAGTAACTGTTAAAACTCATGGACATCATAACACAAAACACTCCTCATGCTTGTGAAAGACACACCAAACTAATTAGCAAGTATGTAAAGGAATCTTCAAGTTCTTGGTGTGTATGGTTGTTTAATTTGCTTGACAGAAAAACTTTTTGTGCCATATCAACATCAAATTACTATGAGAGTTGCATTTTATTGCCAGGGTATGTAGGCCTACAGTTGTAAACACATGAACGAGAATAGCTACTCCAGGCTCTATAGGCATGCTGGGTCCATTTGGCTTCCCATTCATTAGTTTATGAAGGGTGTGAGCATTGACATGTACAGTTGCCCAAGATAAGACTGCAACCAAATTTGCTGGTGTGTGGCAATATCTGGCAGCTGCTCCAAAGTAAACACTCGTATTTTATCAATGGATCACTCGCAACCTACAACCTTTGTATGGATGGATGTTATTGGCTTCAGCTAATTACTTTCTTCCTTACAACGGTTATAGGTGATGAGAGACACCTTCTTATATGATTACAATGCTCCCTTAATACTGTACCCAGTATTTCTTCGTTGTAGCTGGAAAGGTGTGTAGAATCTCGTTCATGTTCTCAAAATGGGACTGTTGAGCAAAGAATTATCTTTAGGATGGGGCTTGATAATATTCAGAACAAAAGTATAATACTGTATAGCTTTGACCTTCCTGCATGTTTATAGCACCATCCTTCATCAGAGGTGTCAGAGTGATTTATGCAAAGTGTGCTCTAAAAGTCATTTATATCGATATGTTGTTATGTGTACTGCCTCAGGCTCTGGCCTTTCTTGGTAAACAATGCCTTACTGTAGCTTTATGGTTCATGCAGGTACACAGTATGGTAATTAAGGTTATGATTCCCTGAACACATCTGTAAATATCTGAATTATAGTAGCTGTGTGTTTATTATTGGGTTTTACAGATTTCTGCAAAATTTTTGACCCAGTTTAGTGTTTACATCATGACGGTTTAGTGTGATGGTGAATTGCTGCCAGTTGTCACCCAGGTGAGTGGCCATCCCTAAGAGAAGAGTTTTTGGAGGAGGCATTAGAGATATAGATAGGGTTCAAGGAATTATATACTAACTTATAAATTATTCTTGTTTCATCAAGATCATTTGCATCAATGCTCACTCATCCTTCACTTGTACAGTTGGCCACAGGAATTTTTACACAGGCTATATGGAAAGAGAGCTTATTATTATGGAAGTACAGTACAGTACTGCAATTAATGAATGGTCTACCATGTGACTCAGCAATTGAAAAACTATATATCAAATGATAATGTTGTATTGCTGTTACATAGTCTTGTATCTACAATAATTATGTTGTAAGCCCCCTAAAACAACAGTATGTGTATGAATTCTTGTGGCCAATACTACCACAGTATACAAATGTTTGTACCAAAAAAACGTTCTCAATTTTTTTTGCTGTACATTAAGATGGACTTTTGTAAAAGGAAAGAGAAAAAAACTCTACTATACTTTTCACTTGCAGTTTTATTACAAATAAGTCCCAGTAAAAGTGAGGAGGAGGTTTAGTATGCCTCTAAAAGTTGATTTTTTCTTTTTGTCAAAACCATGTTAAGCTTGTTCTACCTCACGGTGTCTAGAGTAATAAGAGTACCTGAGGCTACCCTTTTGCTGGAACTGCCTTGTGCTTGAACCACCAGCTGGTTTCCACAGGTGAGAAGGCTTCAACACTTCTACCTTGACAGAACTACCTCTTGCTAGTATTATCCCTGATGTAATGGAAGAGCTCAGAACTACTTGCTGTACATAATGTGTTGAACCAATCCCATTCCCTATGATCTTTTGGCCTAGGCCCTTCAAGTCATCCACTTGCCAATGACCAGTTCCTTACTCCCTGGTGTAGGGACTAGGGAGGCTGGTTGGTTTTCTCTAGTGACTGGTGAGGCCCTATATGGTGGTAATATGAGCGTTATTATAAGGGTTTGGGAGCCCCTTCGGACCTTAGCTACTTCCTTACAATTCAATTGTCCCTCCTTGTATTCTGTTTTCTATGTGCTGGCTGACCCTTTTCTCTCAAAATGTCTCCTTCATGCTACAGGGTCTCTCAGGCCTTGAAAATATGTAGGTAATCACAAGGACAACATTAATAATAAAATGGATAACATTGGATGTAACGATATATTTCATCCTCGTTCTGCGAATATTGACGAGAAAACGAGAGAGAGACGTGTAAAGTACATTAGTGTAAAAATATAATAGACCCCCGAAAATTTCTCATTAACCAACCCGGGTTTGTTTTGTCTGGTGACCTTTACATCAGGGTTACAAAACACAAAACATTATACTGTAAAATATATCACTGGTAGTTAACTGAGGCCATATATATAGATGAAAATTAACGTAATTTAGTCTGAAAGATTAAAAAATGAATGACTCGGTTCATAGATTTAGTTAGAAATATATAAATAGGGGAATTATGAGAGTTGGGTATAAGATGCGTATATAGTAAAGGACTCTTGTTGTTGTGGGTGCCTGTCTGGGCCGCTCTGCCTGCCTCCCATCCCTCATTTACTTTCATTTAGGCTATTTAGTGAGTATAATCACCCTTATTTCACAGCCCACAGGTGTCGTGACCCATCCTGCCCTCAATTACGGGGGTATGTGAGGTCAAATGAGGGGTTTTAGGGGCTGACAGATGGTGTGAACTTACCCACGTCGATACACACACACACACGCACAGACCTAGATTTTATTTCGTATTTTTTTGGACAATTTGTATAGGGAGAGTAAAGGAAGTGTTGGTTTGTAAAAGATAATGAAGGGATGTATACTAGTGTTGGTTTGTATGTAAGGAGTGTTGGTGTGAGGGAATATTTTTGGTGTAATAGTTATAATTACGCTACTAACTTTTATCCGTGGCTAAATCTTCCAATATGTTAATTCTCTACATTATTTCCATATCCTCGAATTTTGTGTTATGTTTTTAGCTAACGTACATGATTATTTGTGGTATTTGTCTAGACTATTGCCGTTTTATAGCAAGTGTTTCCAGATCTGGCTAGGTCCTAGTATTTTGGGTATTTATTGAAAGAATTACCGTTTTGTAGCAGTGTTGCCAGATCCGGCTAGGTCCCAGTATTTCGCCCCAGTCATTTCCTGTAATTTACCAAGGTTATTTCCTGGTAGTTTGCCCAGGTTAGGTCCCAGTAGTTTGATGCATTCTAGGGAAGGTCAGGCTAATTTCAAAATGCCCCATTTGAATATGTCTTATCTTGGAAATTTAGCATTTCCAAAGAAAAGTGTTTTAGAATGGTATAAATTAGTCGGTAAAAAAGGGTAGATAATTGTAATACCAACCGGCAATAGAGTAAATATTTACCACTGATGCCTCCAAACTGAGCCGTCACTACCAACTTCTTACCTTAACTCGACCCTCACCCAGTACACATTTTTTTGGAAGAGATTGGGTAATTGAATGCTAAATACTTAGTTGACCATCAACTTATGTGTTTTCCAGGAGACTTGAGATAATTACTGATGTGTTATTGCAATAGGTACCCCAGTTATGAAATATTGTAGCTATCATAAATACAAAATGAATTTGGCTTCACCTTATCATTATAGGCTATGTGTTTTTTCATTTAATCTTGATGAGTGCATGAATTTTATTATTCTGATTTAACCTTTGTTTTGGGGGTGGTTTCACTGTCTTGGACCTTGTAAATGTACTCTTTTGCATGGCCAATGTATCATAAATTGAATGCATCACTTCTCTATCCACAGAAATGGAGCAAAATCGTGAAACAATAAGGCTAAACTCAGTACGTAGGATAGATCCCCATGTGGTGCAGATTCTGGACAGTGCCAACCGCACTGCTCTGTATTCCTATGGACAAGGTGGAGAGTCATGGGCAAAGACTGATGTAGAGGGGACTTTCATGGTATACTCTCGTGCTGCCCCTCCACACCATATGATCACCATCATCAACCGACTCAACAAATCCAATTTTATAGAGCCTCTTTCCCCAGCCTGTGACATACAGGTAAAGCCACCTTACCTTCTATTCAGGAATGCCAAGGGTGTCATCTATGGGATATGGTTCTCGGAGGGTGAAGATGTACAGCGAATTGCTGGAGCCATTCAAGAACATATGAAGAGCGAACCTCCACCAGCCCCTCAACCTGCCCCCAACATAATGAATGATCCAGCGGTGGCAGTGGCAGGAGCTCCCGGTGGTGACATCATGAGTATGTTGTCCCGTGCCCATGGAGAATATGAAAGCAAGCGACAGGAACCCCGCAGCATCATCAATACTGCCACCAGTACTGGCAATGACCTCGTCAAGCCTGCCCCCTTGCGAGTACAGGCCGGTCAAGAACAGAACACTGTTGCAGATTTCTTTGCTAAAGTTTCTGGAGCACAACAAGCAGGTGGGGGCATGGGAGGTCTTGGGGCCACTGGACTACACTCCCCATCTGGGTCAGGAGTACCAGTATCAACACCCAACTCTTCATCAGGCACAAACCCTGTCCTTCAGAAATTATTTCAAGGAGCAGCAGCAGTGGGAGGGCAAGCTATGGTCCAGCTGCCACCAAATGCCCAGGTTCAGGGTCAGCCACAGGGAGGTGTTACTAATCCCATACCCATCCCAGGATCAGGTCCTTCTAGCCACCCCTCCTCGCTTTCTTCTAGTGTTCCTCCCGCAGCACCCATCTCATTGCAGGAGTTGGAAGGTCGTATCAAAGACAACTTGAAATTCGGTAGCCAGACAAAGGAGGAGGATGTCCAGATGTGTGGACAACAGAAGCAGCCCCAGGCATATTCACAGCAGCTGCAACAGTCTGAACCCTCACTACTTTCCCCACAAGTCTTTACTAGCACCAGTCGAGCTAATGAACCCACTCTGACTGGCACTCCCCCTGTGGAGACTCTAGGTCCTGGTAACCTTCCTGGACTGTTAGCATCTACTGCAGGAGTTGGTATGGGTGTGGGCATGGGTGGAGTTGGGATGGGAATGGCGCCGGGTGTGGACGTGCGGCCGTTGAATGGGTCCCAAGAATCCCTGCCTGATGGTATGGTAGCTGTAGGCCCTCACCAGGTAACACCCCTAACCCAGGAACAGTTGGTTCAGGCATTCACTCTCCTACTGAAGAAAGATGATTTTGTACGACAACTACACGAGGCGTACGTCCAGGCATTAAACCTCTCTCTCAAAGGCTGTTTGTAGATATAGGAACTAAGTTATAATTATGTGCTCCTTATTTCATAGTTAATATCTTTGCAATGTTTGTGTATTATTGCATTATTTGCCGTTACTGATATACAGTTGCGTGATGAACGTTTGTCAAGTGGAATAAGAAAACTGAGATATATATTTTTTAGCAAAGGTTTTACAAAGTATATAATGAACTGTGTGTAGCTGCATATACTATAGTGTATTAGCTTTTTCATATGCAGTGAGAGTATATGAGTGTTGTCATTACTGTCTACACCAGTGGACAGTCAGGTCAGGGGTGTCATAGTACTGCTATAGCCTTGGTTTTTTTCTGAAATATATATAGATATATATTCTGCCTTGTTAATTGTATTTGCACAAAACAGTCAAATGAAAAATGATAGGTAGACATATACTGGCATGAGTGTTTATTATGCTTCTATCAATGAGAAAATTGAATCCTTGGCACTTTCATCACTTGTATAAGCCTAAGCCTCTTTCTGTGACAATGAACTGACTGTTGGTAAGAAATTTATAAAAACCTTACCTATCAGACTGGTGATAACCTGTAGCATCAATCTTTCCTTGCCCATGGTAACGTGCAGTCAACCAGGGGTTTGAAAGAAATCCCCAAAATATATACATATACATATTATATACTTATATTGAAAATGGAAACTCTGTTTCAATCTTGGATTTGCCTGCTCAGTTGTGTAAGCATTGTTCACTTACTTGTATGGTAATATCATATCTCAGTTAAGGTTAATCACATTGCATATACACTGAACTGAGCTTTGATTGTGAGACTGGAGTGGAGTTTGTTATTTACAGTATGTCCTACCTGGTGTGAGTCTGGCTAGCATGACTGGGGCACTAGAGTGTAGCCAGAGTAGATGGTTACTGAAGTCAGGCTCTCTGGACCAGATTGTATTTTGAAAAATATACTATGTGAAGGAAGACACAAATGGAGGAAAAGCATTTACTTAAGATTATCTATGAATTCTTCATCTCAAAGGAACACATTCTACATAATCAGATTGTGTAAAATTTGTGCCTTTTACACAGAATCAGTAATAAAATGACTTCTGTAAAGGCTTCTCTCCAGATGATGTTTTCATTTACATTCTGTCTAGTAGTGGTACACTTCATAAAAAATATATACTTGTACTGTACTGTACTTTATGCAAGGTATGGTATTGGCTCGTCTGACACTGGCATCCTTGGCAAAAGAGTAGTCAATACACTGTACTGTACTGCAATGTCATCCATAGTAAAGACTTATTTGTACCAGGCTGGGCTGAAAACTATACCTGTTGTAGAGGATTCCATTGTTGATGTAACACCGGTGAATGAACCTCAGTTTTAAAATGCTCAGTTTCTCTCCACCTGTTAAGTAAAAGTCAGGAAGAATATTGTTTTAGAAATTATGAGTTTCATTATGATGTGCATGGAAGATTTTATATTTAAGAACTCCAGAGCTGTACCTGATTAATGGTATCAAAAACGCATTAGAATTCATGTTTTTATTTACATATATTGTAACTACATGTCATCATGATAATTTTAGACTAGAGTACTGTATGCTGATAATCTTACCAGAGATATATGTTTTTTAATTCCAAAGAATATGTTTTACACTGAAAAAGTGTATGATCGCGTTAAGACTATGAATTGAATTTTTTAGTTACCGGTATGACTAGAGGAAGCACTGTTAGATTGGGTCAACCCATAATGCACCTTTCTTTGGTCTTGTGTACAGGTGAAACTCTCAAATCCAAACTTGTAATCCACAACACATTCTGTACTGTACTTTACAGTATTGTCCCAATGGTATAAGTTTTGTAGAATATTTAATGTCTCCAACATAATCTTTCATGATGCATACAGTGTAACTTTTCCACTTATTTTTTCACTTTAGTAGGACAATGTATTTATCTCCCCCAAAAGTACCTAATAATTTATGGTAATTATCAGAAATGGAAAAAAGTATTTTAGTAAAGTATATACCAAAAGGTATATATTTCTCACCAAATATCATCCTCTTCTCAAACCTGGAATGTCCTCTGGCACATCAATATTAGATTTGAGAGGTTCATCTATACATTGGTTGACATGGGAGTGATGGTGTGGAAAGTTCACCAGCTTTCAGACATAATTGGCAACATCAATTATAGGATTACCTTTACTTTAGTACTGGGAGGAGGTCACTAGGGTTTAGTCATTGGTACTCTAAAACTGGAAGATAGACTGTTAATTTCTAATCAGGGATTTAAAAATAATTATAAGCAACTGTAAAAGACCTAGTACAGTAGGTACAGTCCCTCACTCTAGTGTGGCAGCTGTAATCTTTGTCTTGGAAAAGTACAGAGAGCTGTTATTTATACTAGAGTGTTAAATTGCATCTGACATGATTCATGGATTGGCCAGCAGTGGGTTCCCTATTCAGGTGGTTTATAATGTTGTTTGTAATTTTGCATATTTTTATGAATTCACAAGGCTTGAAGAAAGTGTATTAACCCTGCATTTTACAAATTTACATTTGATACATAAGGAAAGCATTTATATTTTGTATAATCTGGCATTCTCCTGCTTTGGTACGCAGGATGGCATGGAGTAAAAGAAAGAAAAAAAAAAGCATAGCCACTCCCATAGCTGTCATTCATAATGTGAGCTGCCTGTTGTGAAGGAGCCCAATTTCTGTTGTATAAATCAGTTGATGCACATGTAAGGCTGACTACTGCTGGCTAGGTCAAGGCGGGAGACTGATCACGACTACATAATGACAAGTCTCAACAGGACGGCTGTTGTTTGATGTACAACAAATTGAAAATCATTCAAAAAATAAACCTTAGCAGCATAACTTTGTTTTTTGATCTGCATGCAGTCACTGCTTCCACCTCTTGCAGGAACTTTCTGTTATTTAGTTTGATGTTGATATATAATGCTCAACTGATTCCTCCAAATTATGCTAGGAAACCAGAGTACTTCAGCTTACTAATGAGGGAATCAGTTTTCTATCATAATGGATGGAATCATAAGCCTATATACTAAAAGGAAAAAGAACAGGATAATTAAAAGGAGTGTGTATATTTCAATCCATATTTGAATATTGGAAAATATTACTGTATTTATATTATTTATACTCCTAAAACTATCAATCAGGATACTGGATTATCAAAATAATATTCACACTGCACAGACTTTTTACACAGCACCACATCTTTGTTCTCATCATTATAACTATTAACTAAATATTTTCTTGAGCACTTCTTGAAGGAAAGTGAAGATTCTTTGATAAACCTCTGCATTTCTGAAACCAAGAGAAACAACAGTATATTATATGTGGATGAAAGTGTCAAGTGAAATGAAATAGTTCCCATAACATCATTATCAGTTAATATTACAATGTCTTTATTAATGAACTTATATGCAGGTGACTCACATGTGCAAGATCTCATAATGTTATGTGTTGGAAGGAAGGCCATACTCATGAAGATCAGAGTAGCAGGTGATGATAACTGACATGATGACCATTCAGTATAACATGGTGCCATCACAGTGGTCTTTACATCACCTGGCTTGTTTATCACTCAAATGTACACACAATGTCAACAATAGTACAGTATCTTACCTGTCCAAAGGTTTACAGATGTCGAGGTGGGTAGCATTCACCTCACAGAATTCACCAACACCAGGATCTGGAATTTGTAAAATATATTATTTGTGGAAAGCAAAATATAAATAAGTACAAAATATATTAAGTACAGTATACGGTACAATATGTAACTAGCTGTGAGTACAATTTAGCCACCTATGACATGAAGAGCAGTATTGTCCTGGATCCTAGTGACAGGTAGTGTAGGACAGGAGAGATTATTTTTTCATTTTAACATACTACATTATAAAACTAATGTTCTCTCAAAACAGGGTCTCCATTATGGCACAGTGGTACCATGAGTTTTGACACTCAGGATGATACACATGGGTGAACAGGTTTGAATCAATGTAGTTAATGCATAAGATATGATACACCTTGTCTAGAAAAAATGCCCAGGCCAATAGGTTTTAAGAACTAAAAACCCCTTGTGATAATACCTAGTCTGAATGGTTTCCTCTGATCATCTTTTACAGGGTTGTATTATCATTTAGTGCCACACTGCCTTAGCTGCCTGGCACTCATATAGCATTACCATTGTTGTTGGGTGAAATTAATAATTTCTTACCACCAAATTGTGAAGGCACAAAAAGCACGTCATATCCAGTAGGTCGGTGGAGAGTTGGCTTAGTCTCATTCAGTGTCAAAACAGCCACATTCTGTTCTTGGACAAGTTGCAAGAAGGACTGATGAAGAGTGGTTAACTCAGGATTATCTGAAACAATTGCAAACAATATAATGACCAAACATTTTTTTATTCATTTTCATCTGATGTTGTTACACTTGTGCCAATCTATGAGGTAATGTATTAGTTATGACTGAAAGTATCAGTTAGATAGTAAACTAGGACAGCAAATGGCACAAATATCCCGAATGAAGTGAGAAACAGATAATTGTACATAAAATTTTGTAATGTCTGTCTGAAGAGGGAAAAGTGAAATGTGCAACCATCCATTTATATATTGAACAGCCATGATGACATAACACACCCCTGTCTCAGCCCTATACTAATATTGAAACTTTCACTTAGGTAATCCTCTACCTGCACACATGCTTTTGCCTCTGCATAAAAGACCTCAATGCCTTTCAGCAAAGACCCCCCAACACCGTAAATCCTCAACACCTCTGTCATAGCTCTCCTATCAACCCTATCGTATGCCTTCTCCAAGTCCATGAAGGCAGCATACAACTTCCTACCCTTCCCAATATATTTCTCCACTGTTGATTTTAATGCAAATATCTGGTCCACACATTCTCTACCCTTTCTGAACCCTCCCTGCTCCTCAATAATTTTATTCCCTGTTACTTCAATCAGTCTCTCAGTAAGAACCTTCCCATACACTTTTCCCGGTACACTAAAAAGGCTTATTCCCTTATAGCTACCACACTCAACTTTACTCCCCTTCCCCTTATACAAAGGCTCTCCTCCAATCCTCTGGTATCTCTCCCTGCTTCCAGGCCAATGTGCATATGAGCAACATCCACTCCACCACTACCATCCCCCACACTTTAACATTTCAGCAATTACCCATCCACCCACGGTGCCTTTCCCATCTTCAACTGAGTTCATGGCAAGTATATTGACTGGGAAGAGGTAAGTAGAGTCTATTGTATCCTAATTATGAGCAACATGATCTATATGGCCTGGCTTTTGGGGAATTTATATTGTGGTTTCAAAGTACAGTACATTATAGGCTTGGAAACATAGTATCAGTTATGTTTGTTGAATGACTAAAAATCTCATCATGAAGTGCATATCTATAAGGTTTCTGTGTGTCAGTCCAGTATTGTAAGTTAAGTAAAAAAAACTCTTGCCATATAAAAGTGCTCACCTATTCTCATCTCGCAGACTTCATTGGTGGGGCAGAGGAGGACTGAGAGTATGCCAGAGGTAGCGATAGTGGCTAAGGGGGAGCCATGGTGAGGTACACTGAGAAACACCACAGCTGCACTCTGTTTACCCAACTCTCCTTCACACTCACTCTGAAGGTACATGGTCTCAATACTCATGATGATTACAAGAAAGGTGAGATGAGAAAACAATGACTGACTGGAATCTGCAAATGACATGATTCATAAAAATTTGACAGGTAAATCTTTTCCTTCTGAAACTAAAGTAGGGTGCCTGTATGTGTACAGTATACTGTATATTTTATCCACGTCAAGTTTGCATTTAAGGCACTCGGCCACATCACACCTGTTACACTTATTGACCAAAGTAGGGATGTTATTTGACCGGAAGGAATGGCGAGGGCTCAAGCCCACACTCACCAAGACTGGCCGCTTGCTTTATGACAACATGAAAGATAACAGAATCAAGGGAAATTCAGTCAAGGAAAATATTAAAGGGTGATGAATTTTGTATTAAACTGCACATCAGCCACATCAATAGTAAGCAGTCAGGGAAGAACCTCAGTGAGAGAGTCATCATGAACAACATCAATAACATACAAGATTACAGTGCGTAAGGAAATAGACCTTATACCTCAGATATTTATTTTGAGCTATTATAAATTACCATTAATTAAATTAACTGGAAATGCAAATGATAATCAAAATACTATATTGTATTAGGTTATGAATCAAATCAGTCGTGAACATGGCTTTGTAACTCTCCACCATAAAGCCATGAATGTGACTTCATGAGGTATAAGGAATCAGCAAGTGACAAATAGATAAAAAGTGTTACACAATCAAGTACACCATTTGCCAATCAAAGTATAAACCGTACAAAGATTTGTTAAATAGAGTACCATTACTGCAAAGAAAAGCAGAGATGAGGACAGCAGCACTCTACAGTACTGTAAAGCTACAGACAACAATACTCTCAGATAACCTAATTGGGAAACTCTAGTAACATGTATCTGAGAGATGTAAGAAGAGTTCATTTTAACCTTCCCTAACAGTTTTTTTACGTAATAAGTAAGGACAGCAAGCAGGCATTTTGCTTTTCGTCCTCCCCTTTCTCAATACTGTATAGAAAAAGAAAATCCCAGGCACAAATGCATGTCTACCACTTATAGAATACAACATACATTCCACAGAACAAGCAATTCAGTATACTGTTACTGCAATCAATGCTTTACTTCCAACCCACCAATACAACTAACACTGTTGGGGAACATTAATACTGAAGGGTCTTTTAATCACCTCTCACCTCAGTGCCACCAAGGCATGATGTACCAACACTGGGCCAGCTTGCAATGACACAAGCAAAACAGATATTACTATACCTGTTTTTTGTTTCTTTGGCTGCTGGTAAAAGTACATAGTTGTTATCAGGGAGGCTTTTGACTGGCTTATGTGTCACCTCCCAGGGGTAGACTGTGAGTGATTGAAATTCAAGGTATTAATCTGTGCATTAAAAAAAAAGAGAGAGACAAAAAAATATGAATCTGAAATTAGACATATTGACAGTCTTTTTAATACTATAATGTAATTTCTGTTTGGCTTTGATTAGTCCAGAACAACAGTTTATGAGGTTGTTTTACATTATTGTTTGTCGCTGGAATATTGGGTGCACCAACATACACACCATTTGGATCCACCCTTAGGAGTTGTTTATTCCTCCAGGAGTCTTGTTACCCCTTGCCTTCCCTCTCCCACACACGTGACAATGCCGTTCTGCTCTTAAAAGGTACAGCAAAGTTTAATGAAGGGAACACCACATATCCTTATGAGGATTCAACACAATATTATGTTATCTGTGGAATCTTTGCTATAACTTTGCATGAAACTCATAAACTAATCCTGTAATAGATCATTTAAGTAAACCTACCATCATATGTTTGATGATAAGGCCCCCCATAGAATGGCCAATCCACACAATGGGCCGCTGACCAACCCCAGCCATTCTCAGTGCAATGTGCAACTCCTTACTGAGCTCAGCAATGGTTCTGCCAGATAAAAATATTCTTGTGTAAAGGAAGTAACATGGACAAATGCCTCAGTGTGCAGATGATCAAACAGTTTATAGAATCAATTTTTTTAACATTAAAGGTACATGTCTACAGCCAATCATGATTACTAACAAACACCACCATAATAATTTTACCATCAATCCCATCACTACCAATTCACACACCACCACCACCACCAAGGCTACTACCACCAGCACTATCTATTACCAATGATACCACCATCAACCACTACCAACATCACCAACTCACCTACAACTTTCCCTGGAACACTGGCCTTCTCCCCCCTGCCATCCAGATTCATAGCTGACGGCCAAGACACGGGTGGGTACATGTAGGGAAGGATCAAGCCAGTCCAATGGCCAGCACCAGGAGTAGTGCTGGTCAACCACTGCATGGCAATAAGGAGAAAGGGTTACTCTTCACATTGCTACCATTTTCAATTTAGTTCGTAGAGTGGATTGACTGATTGTTAACATACAGTATATAGTCACAGCAAAAAATTACATGCACCATTGTCTCTCCTGTCTGATGGTGACTTCTGAGGCTCATGGTGGTGCAAAAGTTGGCAACACATAAACTAAGAACACCCACTCAGCCATCACAATAATGGCCCGCTACCAGAACCATCAAACAAATACTCTACTGTGTGGAATAATTATGTTACGAACTTGACTCTCTCCTCAGTACACATCAATGTTTTAGTCATTCATTAACACAGTACTAACAATTAACATGTCTGACTGAGTGTCTTTGGGTTATCAGCTACCCACTGTACTCTTTGTTAATTAAGTAAAAAGGTCCAAGTGTGGCTCTGACCTGAAGTATCAGAGTCGCCGGTCAGGACAAGACTGCGTATGTGCTGTGTGAGGGACGGCTTGGTGGTGGCTGAGTCATGCTGTCTGAAGGTCCACTCTGCACCGCCTCTGATTCCATGGACCAGTACTATGTCCACCTCTGCCTCCTGCACCATCAGGTAAGGATTTAGTCAAAGTTATTTTGCATCATCTCCAATCGCACTCCTAATTAGGTACTAATAATAGCATTACATTCATTGAATTATTAATAAATTGGATAATGGAACCACTACATTTTGACCATGGGAAAAAAACAAAGTTCTGTACTGTACTTACTCTGCTATCACCAGGCATGATGTAAGGATAGACTCCCTCAGGGTAGATGGTCCTTTCTCCCGGAAAAGACGTGTCTCCGTTAGAATTCCAGTTGTGTAATGCTCTCCAAGCCGGTAGAAATATAAGAGATTCCTCACTGCAGGCACACCCAGTCAATATACTCTTTACACCTGTTATTGTTAGTTATTATTAGTGATAGGATAATGTCCATTGTGATAAATAGTATGTGTTCTGCCATACCAAGAATAAATTATGGATGAGTTGCATCTGAGTAGCTAAGTGAAAAATATTGTTCCTGACAGTACAAAATCTTTAACACTGGCAAAATGATATATAGGAATCTATGTTGCTCCTGCCTCATGGTTATGTTGGCAATAGATTCATTTATCAAACCTGTCACTAAAATAATTACAGTTTGTCTTCAACTACCATGATAACCACTATAATCATGATCACTACCACAGACACTGATTAAAAAACCTTACCAGCATCATGAAGCAGATTGTGGTTCTCCTCCCACATGGAAATATTTGCTATGGTTTTGAGTACCAGGGCTTTCACTTTAGTACTGTTCTCCTCCACTACTTCACACAGGGTTTGAAGTAACTCAGGTGTCACAATAACTGTAAGGCCGCCAGAGCTTTATCAACAATACCACTGTAATCTTTACTTGTTAGCAGGTGTATTCAGCTCTGATATTTTAAGAGGAAAGTGAAGGTCAATAGATCCATTTTTATAAGGTGTGTATGACTGAAACTGTGTACTATACTGTATGCAGAATTCATGTAATACTGTACAAGGGTGTCCTTTATCATACAAAGATCAAAGGTAATAAATACCACTTACAACTGGACTCCTTGCTTCTGTACCACAGGGCTCTAACGCCAGCCAGCACCGCCTCAGAATACATCGAGGACTTAAAGTTGTTGAGGGAAGTTGGTGGGGTCCAGAGTTCACCAGCAGCCATCCAGTCATCAGCTGTAGTGAGCCAGTCTTTCATCACTACCTCCCATCCTCCTGGTAGATGGCCACGTACAGCTAAATACTGTTCACACTCTGTCTTACCCAACTGGAAATGGAAATAATTTATAGTCTTTAACTATTTTATTAAGTCTGAAGACATGAACGAAACTAAAATCTTATGCCGAGTATAAGGATGTGATAAGATGTGAGGTAGGTATCTTATAATATAAAGGAATACCGGTAATAGCATAAGGGGCTGAGATGATTTGGCAATGTGGCAATGGATGAGGATAAGTGAATGAGGAACATCATGAATATGCATGCTGATGGATATGCAGACGGAAAGTTCAAAGAAATACAAGACAGAGGTGCTTTGGGTTAACCTAAGACTAGCTAGAATAGATACAGTATTTATGTTTGAAAATACTCGAGAAATGTCATCAACTTAAAACAAAAGGCTAACACATACTTTGCTTACATATTAGATGCCTGAAAAAATAAAAAATAAAACGAGATGTTAATGGTTGGTTAATTGGAGGCCATTCACTGATAGCAGCTTAACTTCTAAACACTCACTTCAGTGTAAAAGTTGAGGACAGACTGATCAGTGGTGAGGGCAGCAGTGGTAGTGGTGGTAGAGGTAGCAGAAGAGATAGCATGTAGATTTCTATATATTTTGCTGATGATTTTCTTGTGCTGTAATATACCCGGCAGTAATATTACAACATTGAAACACATTCAAATTTCATATCAGCTTTAATAGTGCTGAAAATAATGTTAAATGGATTGCCTATCATATCTTATAACAAGAAAACTCTACTCAACTGATAGCACCATAATATTCTAGGTCATTTGCTAGTGATTATTACTGGTACTGTACCTATAATGGAATTATTTATTATTAACACAAGTTTTATTGAGTTCTTACCTTGAAAGCAGTGTGTATATCCTTTGTTTTGCAGTGAAATAACACATAACTATCTCAGTTATAAACATACAGTAGCTACCCACGTATAATGTACACTTTATACTGTGCAGCAGAACAAAAATTACTTTGTAGAATACAAGATACACTGAATTTTTCAATGAATATGCTTATATAAGTGCTACTATAATCCTTGCAAAGTCAAAGGAACATACAGTAATTGCAAAAATGTTTACCTTCTCTTGTCGTGCAAGTTTTTTTATTTCTTCTTTATCTCTTGCCAATGTATTCCCATTTCCTGAAATATAGATAGCTTATAAAAATAATTCTTCTTTAAACATGAACTCTACTTTCTCACTTCATTCATACCTCCATTCTGGATACAGTTTAATCACAAAAAAATTATATTTGTCACTTATATATGGTACTCCTCTGTTGACCTGCAATTCCTATTGTGTATGGCCCACACTCTGTATCCATACAGTAGGCTACTGTCCTACCATGTCAAATTTTGCTATCCTGATACAATATGCATACATATAAAGTTACCCTTTTCTACTGTGTGTGAAACCACCTCTTTGTGTCTCCTTACTCTGGTACCAACAACAGCTCCTCTGCAATAGAAAATAAATTATTGGCAAAACAGTTAAAATCAGCAAATAATATTACTTTTACAATAAAAGCAAATTATTATTTTATGTGTACATGAAATATGCAACAAAAACTTCTTCAGTAAAAACAAAAAAGACTAAGCATAGAATCCAAAGTACAGTACTGTACATACACAATGAAGGTAGCAGCAACACCAAACTTGGTGAGGACGGTGTGTGGAAGTCTGGATATCATGTTCAACGATCATAGTTATCATGTCTTGTCACATTTACCAGCATTGAATGTCACTCTGAACTGGAAGGATACAGCGAGGAAGGACATCAATCACAAAGGAAAAAGAAGTAAAAGAAGGACAACTGACTGAGGAAAGGAATGGCTTGGGTCCAAAGAGGAGCCAAGACCTTAAAAGTTCTGATGACATACAGTATTTGCAGATAATACCCCATTTGAGAATTTGAAGGCTGAAGTACTTTGTGTATTTATATCATGTGAGCTTAACACCAACTGCAATTATTTCTCGATGGTCCCTAATAATAAAACCCAGTGTATAGAACAAGATGCCCGTTGCATTATGATTTGAACCTGCAAACTCCCCGTCTAGTTTCCAGAATATTGAAGCTCTTACTGCTGAATACAGTATACCGGTATATATTATTATAAAACTTTACCAAAGACAACACACATTCTAATGGGAATTGGAATGCCAGACAGAGGTAGGATTTATTATGTATGAACAATAACGAATACATCTTGTGTAGAAAGGGTTCAAAGTGTGGATTAACAAAAAGGAATATTCACTATCAATGGATTAGGCTGATGCTCCCAAAACCAGTTATAATGACTATTTTTTACATATGTCAAACAATAGCAATTTACAAGTAGCATGTCACATAAAAATACAGCATCTAAGCATAGTTGTGAATATATTAAAGTCAAGTGGGCATTTATAATGTTTCGTAGTTCAAATGATTCAGTTCCTGTTGCTTCATACTTGCATCAGTGGCATTCGATACGTATTATGTGTGTTCCTCTGCTTCACTGGGAATCGCTCATGGGTTCGAATCTTCAGAGATGAATCGGGGACACATGAGGATAACCAATGAGATGAACAAACCACAGTGTTAGCAAGAATGTCTAGCAAGTGCATCAGACAATGGCGTAGATGTCTATCCCATTCTCAACTAAACACTCTTTTGTTCATATTTAATGTTAAAATACACTTGATATGATTACTAATTTCCCTTTAGCCATTTCATTATCATATAGTCTCTGTACTCAGTCTGTAGAATTAACAAAGAGCTGCTATTAATTCAAAAACTTATAATAATTTAGATGTCTTTGCATATATGACAATTGTCCAATGTTTACATCTATGATCAGCTGGTGTGCAGTATTACCAGAGGATTGTCATGCTTGTATTTGGGATGTCCAGTTTTTGTCGTGTAAATTATCATTGTCATACAAGAATTTATATCTTTCTTGTTCCCTTTTTACTTGTATATTCATCTACAATACAATAAGTTTGGAATAATAGATATCAAGGTATAGACTACACATGGATATAGAATACATTCACATTAAATATTCGTGGATTAATGGCCATTCTAATTAGAACAATTACCAAATAGTTATCATATCTAATATACTGGCATACCGAGAAGAATATTCTTTACCTACAAGGTGAATAAAAGGTTAAACTAACGCCTGGCCAGATCAGACGTGACCTTGAAGCCGTGCATGTGAGTGTGTTGAAGTAGTAGTTGCAAGCTACTCACGGTTGCCATTCTACTACTATCTTTTCTATCGTCAGTATTCATGTCTAATTTTTATCAGCACTTAATGAGCATCTATAGTGACAGTAATGGTCTGGGGGGATGATAAACATTATATAACACACGTTTCCATCATCAACACATATTTTCGCAAATATTGGAATTTTATTAGGCTACATTCTTGTCGGGAAAAAAAACATGTAGAATAAAAGTGTCTATAGATAGTCTATAATAATAAAATATAATGTAAATATATGAAACCAGTGTACGAGTTGGCAGTATAACTAAATTATAAAAGACAATCCCCCACCCAAGAAATATAAATCTATAGTATAAATATATATCAAGTATATCCTGTGTTGACTGCTGGTGATAGGGATGCCTGCCATGGTGTTGTGGCAATACTGTCATTTTAATAATTATAATCCTGTGTTCATTATTTTAGTAGGAGATGAGGATGGCTGCTACTCTCGCCATCACTGCTCGCCCTGCCCTGTGTGGAGGAGTCTACCGTCTCTCCCTCAATCCTCATATTCTCTCCTGTCTCTCCAGAACAATGTCCGTCAAGGTATGGATGTGTGTTAAATGGCTGTCCTTGAGTTGTACTTGGTGTTACTAGGGCGTATCATCCCCTACGAGGCCTAGTACTGTGTTAAAAAACTCCTGATATATTATTTGTCAAGTTTTTGTAGGTAATTATTTGGCATTTACCGGTTACCCAGTAAAAATGTGTCTGCAGGCAATATTTCACCCTGACATTTACTCTAAGTTACTACAGTAGTTGGTATACGAGTTAGTCACTGTCTAACTTACGTTTTTTTTTGTTTTTTCTTGCTGATTTAAATTAAGGATTCAATATCATACTTGGTTTAACTTTGTCCGGCAGTTTAAAGTTTGCATTTATTGATGCATATATTATGTTAAGTGTTAGGTCCCACTCCATGCTAATCTTTCTTACATAATTGGGTAACATAAGCTTCTAGTTACAAAATGCACAAAAAGGAAGCTAACATACTGTTCTTATTGACATTCCTTATTTTTTTCCCTGGTATAATACTGTAATGACCATTTTGAGAATAACAGGGTAAGTTAGCTCTTTGATTCTTCCATTATGGATGACCATGTCAAACATTTATTATGTTCCTGAAAGTAACCCTTGGCATGTGATATGAACAGGTTGGTGATCAACTGCCGAGTGTAGACCTTTTTGAGGAGACCCCCGCCAACCATGTCAACACCAGGGAATTGTGTTCGGGCCGCAAGGTGCTGCTCTTTGCAGTCCCTGGAGCATTCACCCCAGGCTGCTCTAAGGTATGTGTTGGGATGATGGGCAGAGGGGAAGTGTTTACCTTCATTATATGCACAGTGAAATACACATAGATACTGTGAGGTTCATATAGGGTGCAGCATAAACAGTTAGAGTTTCTTACATCTTAAAAGTGAGATTTAATTGCTGGCATAACCTCTATATACAGTAAATTACATTGACTTAACCCCACATTTCAGACTCACCTGCCTGGTTACATTGCTCAACATGATGCACTGAAAGACAAGGGGATACAGGAAGTAGCCTGTGTGTCTGTCAACGACCCATTCGTCATGGCAGCCTGGGGGCAGAAGCAAGATGTTGGAAATAAGGTAGATATAATAGATATAATATAGTCTTAATGAGAAGATAGTACAATATTTGTACAATGGAATATAAAGTCAGGGACTGGGTGATGACAAGAATTAGTACAGCAGTTCCATGTGTACAGTACAGAGGTACTGTACAGTAGTTATAAGCATTTGATATGCTTAATACGAATTGTGATACTGTATTTACATTTGTAAAGTAACAGTACACTTCCCTTCACTTTTAACACTCGTCACTCCCTCCTCACTCTGCACTCTGAACAAAAAGCGTCATTTAATCATATCCCCCCTATATATTACACAGCGTTAAATAACAAACGCATTACTCAAAATTGTGTTATTCGCGAGTCAACTGTATCTATATTTTGTGTTAATTTTTATACATACACGTTTTTTTCGTTTTTTTTTTCTTAAATTAGTCGCTTTAACGGACACCCTCTCCACCTTATTAGTCCGTTAAATCGAGGTTTAACTGTTTATAAAACCAATGTGCAAGTCTTCATTATTTCCTAGCTTGTAATTTATCTTCTATATGGCCCCAAGTTGCACCACTTTATAGGACTCTTAATTTTTTTGTCCTTTCTGTATGTTTTTTTTTTTATTGTTTAGTAGTTTAGGACTGAAATCCCAGGGAGAGGAAAATATACTGAAGTGTGTGTGTATGCATATGAACATGTGTACATTTTTGTTTCAAGGGCTGAAAATTCAGGGTAGAGAAAAATGTACAGTAGTGTTGGTTACAAATAATGATAATAGTTAACACAAACTAATTTATGTACTGCTTGGTTATGTCAGACAGGATGGTCACTGCCGATTCTTATCATTTTTGTAACAATGCTTCCAATTATAATTATGGAGTATCTACTGAAGGTTCATTAGCAGTATTGTTTTGATATTCATGACTTTCATCAGTATTTTTCAGGAAACCTTTGCTTCCAATTATAATTATGGAGTATCTACTGAAGGTTCATTATAAAAAGTCAGTGAATCTGCTAGGATGTTTCCAGCCATATATTTTCATGAATGGGGTACTCTCTTGGGGTTGAATTTATTACCTTTAAATTGGGGTAGGAAACAGCCTCCCTTAGTATTATATGTAAGGGAATTCTCATATGGCATGGTGTGGAGGTAACTGAAAAGAGAATATCTCCTTAAAATAATATTGTTGGCATTGATGGTTATTGACAAATGTCTGTATCCTAAATGCTATCAGAAATTAATCAAACCTCACACACCAAGGATTAAGAGACTTATATTGAACAGTAATACAATATGCATGGTTTAGAAGTTTTCACGATACCAGGCCTTATTAATGATATTACTGTTATTGTTATGTTTGTTATTGTATTTAATATATTTCCTTGTTATGTTTTCATTGTTATTTATATTATTACACTTTTTCCTATTATTGTTTATGGTTATAATTGATTAACGATAATGATGTGCCGTTTCCCTCAGGTGCGAATGCTTGCCGACACTAATGGAGACTTCACCAAGGCGCTGGGAATGGGTCAGGACCTGGAAGTTCTTGGTGGGCTGAGGTCCAAGCGCTACTCCATGGTGGTGGAGGATGGCAAGATCACACAGCTCAATGCAGAGCCCGACGGGAAGGGTCTGACATGCTCCCTTGCTGAAAACACTCTCTCCAAATTGTAGACAGCTCAGTGACTCAGACCCTTTGTTATGATTTCTTTCTCGACACATCATAAGGAAATTATCTCCCATCCATCAGTCATATCCAGTCCTTTTTTAAAATATTTTGTTTGTACAAATATGCATAAATTCACACTCTAAAGTATAGTGATGCAACATAACAGTTTTATCAGTTGTATGTTCTCACAGCTATTCAAAGGTGAGTGCTTTCCCTACCTTGAACTGAACAGGTTGTCCAAAACTGCAAAATTATGTAAAGCTTGGAAATCCACCATCATAATGGAGCCCATAACCTTAAATCAGAGAGATTCCGTAGCTTTTGTTTCCTCCTTTAGATTCATGCTGTTTTAGAAAGTTCAACATCATCTTAATACTGGTATACAGTGAAGTTTGTATCTTATTTTAGAGTATGTTATGCAGTATTTTCCATATTATCCTCAATGTTAATTAACCCAGCTTGATATCTTGACTTGACAATAAATAAGTGTCCCAATGGGGTTGGTGTTAATCCTTATTGAATGAATTAATCATGTCCCTTGGACTGTGAACCAAACTTTTTGTCATTTACTGTACTGGTAATGAGAGCAACTTTAAAACCTTATATAAACAGTATTGTTCAATACATACATTGCATATAATTAGTTGATCTTTTACACTAAAGTTGTGGTGCATAATTTTTTCTGTTGATGATAATGAGATCGCTAAATTGAGTACCAATAACTCAAAAAGTATCCACAGTCAACAAAAAATATCATAAATGGATACGGTTCACTTGCATATCAAACAGTTAGAAAAAACCCTCATGGACACCCCCATAGTGAAACAGTCTGATATAAGGTTAGAAGAAGGATATATGATTTTGTTGTGTGAGTTAGTTAAGGGAGATAGATGATGTTGGCTAACTGAAGGTTGATCATTCCTTCAAATAATTCCATGAAACAGGCTCCTTCAGTACAGGCGCTGTTTTATGGTACATTTTGGAGGAATCAATAGCCCCCAATTAGTCAGCACCATTACCTAAGGGCATTTTAAGAGTTTCTCCTGTGTAGTGTTAAAACATGTCTACAATAACAGATAATATTCTCTGAGATTTAGTTTGTATTTCTGACTTTCATACTTTACGGGGGTGATTTTTTGAATACTCTTAATTGAAGAGCATCTGATTCCTCCAAACTATGCTGTTAGATGGATTCACCATTCTGATAATGGAGTACAACTAACTGTTAGACGTCTCTTTCCTGGCATAGTTTTGATTAATCAATAGCTCTTTAATTTTGCCACTGAAGGGCACCCCCCTTACTTTAATCTCATGAGTTTTATATTGTACAAGGCAGTATTGTACAACAGATAAGACTAGAGGTATATACTGTTCATCACTCAACATAATACTGACCTTGAATTTCCTAGATTGTACAATGCCTTGTACAGCATCTTTTGAGTGGACTTTCTCATTAGTTGTATTTTTAGAAGGTGCATTAGTAAATACAGAAGACAGTGCTGTAAAAGACATTAAGCTTTTAAACTAGAAAATGGTTAAGTAAAATCGAACTCTATTGGTTGCAGAGCCGTATGTTTACCTGGTGTAAGTGATGGAGTTGAAGTTTTACAAATTTAGAAAGGTGCAGTAGCTCTGATTATTTGAGGTAAAATGGTTTCAAGAATTACCTGTAATGGTTTTGAGATGATGCATAACGAATGGCCACAAGTCTCTGCCATCCTTTTTGTTTACATTTTAGTAAATGATATACAGTAGTATTTCAAGATGTTGCTAGTGTTGTATTATGTCCTATCATACAATACACAAGCCAAATTTTCTTGGAAATTTTCTTGGAAATACCATAATAAATTATGCAGAAATAGAGGAGTCTTGATAAAACATATGCCTTTTTGTTTAACAATAATGATTATAGTGCATTAATTAATTTCTTATAGGTGTGGCCCTATGCTCGTCTTTAGGTACAGTACAACTATTAGCTGAAAGGATAAATAGTTTGTATTTGCCAGATTGACATAGTCCTAATTTGGCTCCGGAATGTTTCTTGTGTTCTTGCCTACATATAACTCACTGCTTTTGGCTTACAGTAAACAAAGTGAAATTACCTAAAGATCTGATTAATTAATTTTCTGTACATATATTCATTTTGCTGTTTGTACAGAAACATATTCCTTACCTACGAAATGCTCGTCGTGTCTCGCTGCCATGGTTGTTAAATGTGATCCACCATCATATCTGTCTGGGTACCTGTGTTAAACCAAGATGTTTTGGGATGCCTTAACATGTACTGTATGCTGATTAGAGTGAGTGCTATTACTAGATTCTTTCGGAATGTCAATTGATGCATTCAGCAGTCTAAAATTTTTTACCAAAGTGGTTTTTGTATTTGGCTATTTTTTGGAGTGTTGATAAAAGTTTATTGATGAATTATATATATGAATTTCCTTATCTTTCCTTGATGGAGCTGATTGAACTGAATGGGGTTCTGGTTTTTTCCTCTATCAACCTTTCATACAATAGATGTAACTGCAGTACAGTACTGGTTTGTGAAAGGAGAGTAGATTGGCACTACAGTATTTAAGCCTAGGTTGAGTTCACCTATGAATTCCTGGACTTGTCTGAATATATATTATTCCATTCTAAAATTTTAAACATCAATCTATAATAGAGGAGATTAGTAAATGTATTAAAATCTTTGTGGAAATATGTTGTGTAATAGGTTAATAAGTTGCTCCTAAACCAGCCCAGGAGGTTCTCAGTCTGCTTTACTATTATACAGTACTGTACTGTATATAGAAATGGACTGCACTGTAATGGCAAAATTCTCAATTATTAGAAATGGTCAGCACCACTTCCCAGCAGCCGATCTTTATTTACTGTATATAATTGCTGTAGTTTATCAAATTGTAATTTGGAAAGTATAATTAACCAGATTTTCTTAGATTATCTGTGTGAAATACAGACCATCACCCTACTACATATATTGCACTTTCTTTTACCTTGTACTCTTTTTAACGTACAGTAACCTGGACCAGATATTCCACTAACTGTTAAGTACATGAGATACCAGTACAGTATATCATAATTATGACACCCATACCCATACTTTTCCAGCTAGTTTGGATTTATATTAGTGTCTTGTGTTTCCAGAATAAATGGAAAGATGTTAATGTCTGTGTTTTGGTCAAGGCTGCACTGGGCTTCACCAACTGTATCTGCATGCTTCCATCTACACTGTTAAATAATACAGTGTACTGGTTAAGGGAGGTTTCCTTGAGGAAGCAAGGTGTTGATGAGTTTGGATAAATGAATATAAACTCTACTGTATGTATTTTGTTTTATACAGTATAATAATACAAGTCGTATATTACCATGCCATTTATAGTTAGAATAGCATATCATAATCTGTCCGTATCTTACAATAAGGTTTATGAATTTGGTACTCAATCATTATGATCTCTAGGAATAGTTTATTAATATATTCATAATAAGTTTTTGTACATTAAAATAATAATACTAAAAAATACCTTAAAAATAATGAGATACAGTACTAGCATTGGTAATAGGATATACCATTTCGGGTCTAATTACCATAAAGCTAAAAAAAATTGGACACAATGTTGATGGCAGTCTCAGAAGTAGACCTAAAAAACTATGGTATTGAATATTGTCAAATAAACAGTATATATTTGTAGTATAATGATATATTGCACTATAGCAAGGAAAGCACCTTAAAGCTCTGCAGCAGTTATGGGGGACAAAGGTTTCATCCCTTAGCAAACCTTGGTTGTCTTGATCACGATATATAACAGCGTTATTACATATACTGTATGTAAATGGGAACTGTAACCTTCAGTTTTCTGACCTTTTTTCCCTCATCAAGTATACAGTACATCAGGATACAACATATATTTGGCACACTTGTAGAAATTAATGGTTGGTCCTATATTCGGCGTATGGTAAATATATGAACCCATTGCTGAAACTCAACTAATAGAATTGAAGTTATGTGTTTATTTGACTTGTTGAATAGAATACTGTAGAAGACTGAATTTGTCTGCAAGTTATAACTAGTTTTTTTTGGTAAATTGCAGACAATCATTTTGCTACACTCAACCAATAAGTCAAGAATATATTGCTGTATTGTGGATTCTTATTCTGAATTGAATGCCACACTTGGTCATTATACATAATTATTGCTGCCTTGGTCCTGCTCAAGAACATAGTACCAAACCCTTGGTCTCTTCCATACAGAGCAGAAATTATGACTTGACACATGATGGTTTAAAATGTAATGAGTAAAATATCACCGTCCAGGCGTTCAACTAGTGCTAACAAGGGTAGTAAGGAGTGAACAGGTAGTACACATTGACCAGTAGGAAGGTTACAACGGCTCCGACTGCTGAGCCTGCCTGTGTGACGGCCCCACACCAGAAAAGTGCCTTGGCTCCTTCCTCTCTCAACTGGTTGGCAATTTCCACCCTCACATATGTCATGATGCCTGTGAACAGCACCCAAGCTATCACCTGGCAAAGGAAAAGAAATTAGTTGTGATGGCATGTCAAGCAAGCAGTACTTGTACAGTCTGCCTCAGGAATTTGTACACAGAGCACTGGTTAAAATGGGTCTTTATTCTGCACATACTGTAGGCATTGTTATGCTGACAGGTCCAAGTATTAGTTAAAGATAACATTACAGTACTAGAAAAGTTTGGTGTTAGGAATTTAATGTACTAAATTTTCTAGTTGCTATGAACCCTTGATGTTACAGTGATGTACAGTATATGAATTCCTGAGGCCAACGATACATGACTAGTATGTTATAATGAATTGTATTTTACTCCCAGGCAATGAAAATCACACTGGATTGGTGCAGTGGTAGCATATTCCCCTCATGTCAAAGTTCACCTGGCTTCAAATATGGCTTTGTGCAAACCTAATGGCAATGAATACCCTCCTAGAAGCTCATTTTGAACTACAAGCCTTGTATAATCTATTTCAGGTAGAGATTCTATTTGCAGGCAATAAAGTCCTTGTGGAACTCATGAAAAGAGTGAATGATGAAAGGGATAAGCACAGAATAAAGGTAAGTGTTAAATATAGTATTTGAAGTAACAGAGGATGGTTTGTTAAGGGAAGATTGAGGTGCATGGTAAGGAAAAAGGAAAGAGAAGAACATAAATATAAAACATGACAGGGTAGAACAGTTAAACATTGAAGAAGAAATAAAAATAAATCACATAATGGCCCAATAGTGTGGTAAAGTACAGTATGCCACCTAGCCTTGGCAACCTGATACTGTACTTGTTTATTATTGCATTGTTTTCTTGAATGGTTGCAGGGTTGAGTAGAACTGAGGAGAATTAGGATAGTAATGTACTGTATAATAGACTGGGCTTTGGAGAATGGGTTGACTGGGAAGGACAAGATAAGGGAGTCAAAACAAAGTATGGTTGGAAAATAACTGCATAGAGAAAGTAGTTACTAGGAAGATTAAGTAAGGAGTGTAAGATAAGGTAGGAAAGGTGGAGTTGGGAAGAATGTGGTAAGAGAGGCAAGACAGAGTAGTCACATGTATACAATGGGAGGGTAGGAGTGATACCAAGACTCAGCCAACTAACCAATCAGTTCAACACGTGTCTCTCTCTCTCATACACATACATACACACGTCACCTCACTCAGTAGGACCACAACAGAAAAATAAGAGGCAGTTGCCTAGGAATAGTGGATGTTCTTTTGTTGAAGCCATACATATGGTGACAATATGGTTTTGTTAGAGGGTGCCAGGCAGAGGAATTCCTGGGGAAGGGATGAAAAAGAAGAAAGGACTTTGTTGCCTGGAGGTAGTACTGTACTGTATGTAGTTAACAAATTGAAGGCTAACTATTCCTCTAAATTATGCCAAAAATATATAAATGCTGTTGATATGCAAGTCTATAATAATTTGGAGTGCTCAATAGTCCCCTATAAAATATCCTAGGTCCTATACATGAAGACTGACTCACCACAAGGGCTTCTCCTCCTGTAGTCCCCATGAGGGGCGGACTGGGGCTCAGGGCGGCTGTGGCCATAATGTATGCAGCCACCAAAGTGCCAATCATGGCCATCCCAGCTAGAAGGTCACGACGAATCCTGGGCAGCATCAGCGTGGCCAGGGCAGCTAGAGGGTTGGCCAGTGCGGACAGTGTGACAGCCAGATGGTAGGCCACATTACCATAGGCACCACAGGAGTAGGATTGGATGGAGGGAAGGACGCCATTGGTGAGGCTGGAGGCCCAGGCTTGACCTAGTAGCATCATGACTAAGGTCCAGGTGGTCATTCTCTCCACATCCTTCCCCACCCACATTCCTTTCACCATCCTCCCTTCAGACTGTGTGGTGTCTAATGCTGCCACGCTGTCTGTTGGTGAGGGGAACTCTACACGCTCACTGGACAAGATTGGCAGGTGTTCAAGCAGGGTGAAGGCTGTGGCACTGGTGATCATCATAGCCATTAGGAAGTAAAAGAATTCAGTAACACCGAAGCGAGGGTCGAGTGGTATTGGCTGAGTAATGATATAAGTGTAGTTGCCACTGTCTGTTTCATTGACCATGGTAACATTCTCACACATGGAATTACCACCTACACCTTGAGCAAGAGCAACCAATGCTGGCAGCAGCCCAGAGAGCCCCTCACCTACCAAGTATGATGACAAATATATCTGGCGCCACACGGCCATGTAGGGCAGGAAGAGGACAGAGGAGGTACAGTCCACCAGTGCCAGCAGAAATACCATTGCCAGAAGACCAGTAGAATGCTCTGCACCGGCTATCCATGAGGTCTCTCGCCAAATAAGTGCCAGCAACAATGAAGCTACACAGCCAAGGGACAATACCAGATACACAACTGGAGCAGGACGCACACCAGGCCTTAGACTCCTCAACAAGGAATAAGCCAATGGTCCAACATTGGCTATCTGAGGAAAGAAGGACATTGTCAGTACATCAGATTTGTAAGACTTTGTTACATACCATTAACACAACTGTTGTAACTCATAAACATAGTGTTGAGTGTTTGGTACTTATCATACAGTATGCTTGCTATGACTCAGTGGAATTGACACATGCCTTTGGGTAATGCAAAAATAGGTCTACATGAATAATTATGGAACAAATGTGGTACGGTTGCCTCCATTCCTGAGCTACCAGTCTAGTGCAACTATTTTTCAAGTCATATGAAGTTTGAATCATGAGAGTTTTGGCTGCTTTGACCCCTGGGCTAGTATTCACAAAACATCTCAGAGTTTGGAATTGTTGGTATGTTTGCAATACTGACCCCTCCACTGTTTCACGTTCGTTTCGAAGCAATGAATGGTTTTGATATTCTATTTGTTACTATGATATCGAAGTTCTTGCCATGAATAAAAAAGCTTACAAACAAAATTTAAATTTATAAGTGAACTTTGCTTTTGTGAATACATCGAGTCAATATCAGAGGCAAGGAAAAAGTTAATTGAAGCTATCAGGATTCAGTATTATTAAAAATATAGATAAAATTAAATAAACCATAAATTATGATAACGTTTATAATAATATAAACTTGTTGCAGAAATAATTGTTTAGTCTCGTATCATTTTCCAGCTGCCAGCAAGATGTCAGTCAAGTGTCTCGCTGTGTTTACATTGTGGTTGAGTGCTCATTTTTGTGTAGTTTATCATATTGTGTGACTGTGATGTACTTATTGCGTCCTGAAATACTATCTAGACGTGCCTAAGAATGATTATAACTACTGTGTATAGGTACAAGTACACTACGTTACTCGTAAATTAATTAAAGTGAAGTTTAGTGCCGGGATGACCGATTAGTGTTTAGAGTATTTTTATTTTATTTTGTTTCTGATAAGCGATGTGGCACTTGAAATTAGATTATCTGGAGCTTGACAGTGATCATTTCAGGCAACTAGACGTGTTTAAATGTTAGTGAATTATAAATTTAACAAAATACATATAAAAAAGTGTGCTATAACTGCGGCAATATAATTAATTATTACAATACAATACAGTACATACATAAAACTACTCATATTTATAATAAGAAAATATATAGACACAAGAGTCCCAAAGTGATAATTATACCAACACAAGAAGCCCAAAGATGACGTGAGTGTTCAATATATTTGTTTTCCAAAGTTTTAAAGCCTCTCTTATATATTTCTTTTATCGTCTCGTGTGTAATGAGTTAATGATCTCCACCAACGAGGTTATGTTTTTGGTTTGGTTTGCTTGTTTGTAGGATAACGGGAAAGGTATGTATGTGGAGTTTTACAGATTTTTACCAAAAGTGGGAGAGAACTGGATTAGGATTTAATTTATGCAATACTTTCGCTCTGGCGTGCTACGTTAATATTACATTTACATTAACAGCAAGATCATTAGACTAGAGTATTCTAGTATTCTATTGGTCTTGACTACCAGGATATTATTTATGGACTATTTTCTTCTGCGGATTTATAGTTTGGCAAATCACGATCGAGTGATAGGTTAGCGAACAACTGACTAGGGTAGGGTTAAAATAGAATGATATACAAGTTTGAAGGGACTGTGTTAGGGGGTTTCGGAGAACTCTCAATGGTTCCATGATTATAGCGAATTTACGAGATTTGCTAATATATAAAGACTCCGGATATATCCTACTATATTTCTGCCAATTTCAGTTTACAATATGATTATAGCCTATATCTTCATTACTTAGGGAAAGGTTCATCCCCTCGTAAGTACCTCTTATCAAGAATATCCACACTGAAGGCAAACAAATTTATTAACTATTAATTTACATTGCACCTAATTGATATATAATTAAAGTTTACCACGCTTATACTATGGTATATTCAATACCATGTACTCCAAATTCACTTCTGTCTAGCATCAATTGCATTTGGAGTCGTGTGATTGATCGCTAACCATCAATTACCTGAATAATGACTGCAAGATATGAGGGTAGATTCCATCCTTCTGGTAACTGGGCAACAAGTAGTGGCAGCTCCACCCACAAACCATTAATGGCTACCCAGGCTCCGATGCCAAACAGAGCCGCTAACATATCCACCCATGGTTTCCGGCCTAAACCCGATGTGAATATCCCGCTCATCCTGCTGTTGCTTCTGCTGGTGGCAAGTAGGGATGTCCGTTCGTCCTGGAAATAGAAAAAAACTTGTTGAAGACTAACTAAAGCTGAGCATTCATCAGTGGACAATTTATCGGTATCTAGATTCATCTGGTTTCACTTAAATGTTCATAATATTATCATCTATACAATTAGGCTATGTAACTCTACAAAGATGGGTGTAGGTGTCCCGATAGGCTACCGTGCCAATCTCCCTTTTGCCGATTTTGGGCCACAATGTTTAATATGGATGAGTGTGTAACTCCGATACACTGTGTGGGAAGAACAAGATAAATATATACCGTATCCTATACTCTGATATGCTGTGTGGGAAGAACAAGATAAATATATAGTCGTGACAAGATATGAGGCATTGACAGACTCCACTTCGTCATGTTGGTTAATGGTTGTGTAGAATTTATGTTGAAGTGACCAAAGACTGTTTATGTTCTCTGCTGCATTGGTATCAGAAATGATGTTAATAAAGATTAATTATAAATTCTAAAAAACACTTTCAGGACCAAGACATTATTAGTTCTCGTAGCCTAACCGTGGTGTGACTAGGCTAGGCTAAGCTAATCTGAGTAGGCTAGGCTGCGGACTTGAGGAAATAATATACATTTGGTACATTAGAGCGACTTGATTCCTCCAAAGTATGCCAGGAAACAGGACCAGATTAACAAAAATAAGCTAATGGTGTCCTGTTGCTTGAAATAGTTTGAAAGAATCAGTTGGTCCAGATATAGGCTATATATACCAACACTCTACTACCACTTTAAGTTTTAATTGGTTTCGGTTTTGACTGTATGAATTAGTACCGTAACTTATTCATCAAGTCTTTAGCCAGGGAATAGGTATAGACTATAGATAGATCAGAAATAAACAAATCCAGAATCGAGCTGGGATGAAAGAGGTTTGTGTGTGTGGCATATAGACCTAGAGGGGAGGAAGAAACCATACAAGTGCAGTAACCTATGTAAGGAACCTTAAACTTACGTCATCGAATATCCAGGCAGTTTCCCACACCATGATGGAACCGAAGTAGAAGTAGACTAGGCTACTGTATCTTACGGGATCCTTATAATATCGTAGTGTCGTTAGATTAGGTTAATATAAATATAACTTTATATGGTATGTAACCCATGTAAAGAACTTAGGTCATTGAACCCCTGCAGCTTGCAATCATGACTTTCCAGTTTCCAACAAATTCCACTCTTATAATATTAATGTTCATAGTGCTTTACCATAACCTACAATGACTTGCAGACATCAATACTATAGTTCTGGCCAAGGCTGCTCTGTAAGCGTAGGTAATTTTAAAACGCTCGCGATCGAAATGTTTAAAGTTTCCTAACAAAGATTACAACACTCGAAACACGAAAGTCATTCCTATTATGAATCCCATAGATCCCGTACACAACTTATCAGCTTTTCATCGGCCGGAATTAATAAGGTATAATAGGCCTACAGTGCATAAATGAACCACAAATATTATACCCATAGTTTGTTTGAAGAGTGAGTGGTTGACAACAAGGAATGATCGAGTGAGTGTGAGAACGGCCGGACGAGTGGAAGAGAGAAAACTGAACGACATTGGATATTGGATAGGCTACGTTCACAACCTCGCCCGTGACCTAACTGTGAGCGCTACAGTTGCCGGTGTGTGATTATAGCTGTGGCGTGTTTATCCCCCCTCCCCCCGGCAGGCGGCAACGCTAGGCTAGTGGTGGTGGTGGTGGTGGTAGTAGTAGTAGTAAAAGTATGAGCACTTGTGTCTCTTATGTGGTGCTGTTGGCGGTGACTGTGCCTATGTAGAGGGAGGGGAGGGGAGGGAAGCGATTGTTATGTTGCTAATAGGATGGGGGAGGTGGGGGACAGTAGTGCAAGCAGTAGAGAAGGGGGAAGGGGAGGGTGTTTTTATATAGTGGGCCCAAAGTGGGGATAGGAGGGAGTGCATTTTGGAAGGGGGGGGGGGTACAGTATAGGCTACGTATAATGATAGATAGTTGTTGAGGGGAGGGGGATTTGGAAGCGGGGTAACGTTGTTGTAGAGGGGGAGGGAAGGGGAGAAACGTTGCACTGCAGGGGAGGGGAAGTTGAGGAAAGGGGTTGTATGTGTTTGCTCTAGCTAGGAGTGGGGGGTGAGTAAGGGAGGGGGACATTGTATAACAGCGTAATAAAGGGGGGGGGGTTAGGAGGGGAAAAATTAATTGAAGTTACTGAGAGAGAGTGAGTTAAATAATTATTCACCACACCTGTAGAACACCTGTGCAGCACATATGTTGGGTAGGCAGCTATGGCACTCGTATCAAATATAGTGGTACTGTATATATATATATATATATATATATATATATATATATATATATATATATATATATATATATATATATATATATTGATTAGGCCTAACATAGCACAACTATTATCCCACCCCGTTTGTGAATAGCATACCGGAATAGATATTAAAGTTGGCTTTACCAAGAGTGGCCAGGGTTGCATAAACTCTGTAACAGAGACCGGTGGATGGTACGATAAAAATCTGAGGAATATAATGTACACCTGCCTCTAAACTTTCTATTATAATGCCCTTTTGTTCCGTAATGTGACAATGCAAACTTGTGTAATTTCGTACAATAATCATGGAATTGGTGTTCGCATAAAACGCTGACCTTTCTAATCGATCGTAATAACCAGCTGAGTCAGGGCTGTGTGACTTTTGCAGAAGTGGAATGTTCATCTGTGTTTGTATGTGTGTGTTTTGTCATAGCGAGGTCAGCCAGAATTCTAACCATCAGTCCATCACAGAACCTTACTTCACTTACACCTGTCGCAATTATTTATATACATACATACGAGTACACCGACATTATTCACAGACACATTACACACACGGCCCATTCAAGCCTGTCGCGCAACTCTCTCTCTCTCTCTCTCTCTCTCTCTCTCTCTCTCTCTCTCTCTCTCTCTCTCTCTCTCTCTCGGCTTACGTGCGCCTTTACACATATCTTCCTGCTTCCTGTAAATTTCCTTTCCACTGACACCTATCCTACATCCAATTCCTCACCTTGACACCTATATAAATTATCACTCTCTTCCGAACTCCGTCTATGCGTATTTGTCAGTCTCTTCAAAATCCTGTATGGCCTCGTGAGTGTAGGGGTTCTGCTTTTTAATTAATGGTAAATCTGGAGCAACTGATTCCTCCTAACTATTTTAAGCAACCATTACATTAATTTTGTTAACCGGGTCCTGTTTCTTGGCATATTTTGGAAGTATCAAGTCGCTCCAATCAGCTAATAGACACAAAGTTTACTCTCCCTTTATTAATGGAGTCTTCATTGTAAACTTGAAGTCCGTATCCAGAACTGAATAAGAAAAAAGAAAATACACACACTCGTACAACACATTATTTTATCAACGGCACCAATTTAGGACGAGGTTAGATTGAGACTTTACCGGCATGTTTCCTCCTTCTGCCAGCAAGGTTATGAAAAGTGTACAGTTACTAGCAATTGTTTCTTTACCAAAGCGAAAGCGGTGTCAAAGTCGCTTGTGGAAAAGGGCAAGGCAAACGAACATTCAGGACGATAGTTAGCCTAATATTGTTTTATTGTTTAGGAGACGTTCGCGTAACCATGAATTCTAACACCTTTCACGCCAGAAGGGAAAACAGTATTGAATTATTTTGAACCGGCCATACAACGTCATTTAGTTCTCTTAGGGCCTTAGGTTAACCCTTTTCAATCCTCAGGCTGATCCTATATCACTTTCATTTGCATGGTCAAATACAGGCTATAATTTTCCTCTCACATGACGTTAACCTTCACTGCTTTTAATTTTACGACGTCTAAGAGATCACCATCACAAAAGTGCACTTATTTTTTAGAAACTAAGACACAAGGAACAAAGACCATTTGATGTTATAAGCTCTTTGGGAAAATGAGAAGTATCACTCTTGACAACAAAAATAATACCATGCAATGTGAAGAGATTAGGGAACCCTTTGTCATGCTTATATACAAGTACCGGTACTGTATTATCCTCGGTACCCAGTGATAGTCATTTGTCTCATTCTCAGTAGGCTATTACACTCGCGGTTGGTTGGCCTTTTGTCTAACTCTAGCCAATGAGCTCTGCAATTAGACTAACATGTTTTCAAGGATCCTGTAATCGTGTATAAGATTAGGAGGCTTCTGACTCTTCCTGACTCTCTCACGATGCAAGCTCATTCAATATTGGTGCTGTTTCGTGGCATTATTTGAAGAACTAACTAGCCTCCAATTTTCCGACTACATTAAGAGGTTCTTAATGTGGTAATTCCTTTTTGTTACATAGGAGTGCCATGATTCCTCCAAAGTATGTCAGGAAATATGACCAGAAGAGCAATAAATAATAGTGTTCTGTTGCTTGGAATAGTTTGGAGGATTCAGTTGCTCCAGATTTACCAACACAAAACTTTCCCCTTAAGGGGTATTACACTTTTGGTATATTGGAGTGCCTTGATTCCCCCCAAAGTATATATAATAGGAAAGAGATGTATAGATTAACAAAAATAATGGTGGATTACATGTAGTTACTTGTAATAAATACACTGTACACCCTCGCACCACAATCCATAACCCACCTGAGTCGAAGTATGAGATGGACAGTAGAGCAGGCGGTTTCTAGACAGTCCACCCATAACCTCCATTGGTTTGAAATGTCTGTGGCCTAGTGCATGGGCTTGGGATTGTGGTGCGCGACTGAACATTCCCCAAAATTTATTCTTGTAGCAAGTCATCATTACTGGAAGTTGGCTGATTTAATTCATTGCACGACAACTCTCTCTGCAAGCTCTTTTTCTCCACCACGATTGGCCTAGTTAGTCGATTAGCCTACACCCTTGTCATGTCACTATTATTTTTTCTCTAGTATCCTCCATATAACCTAACCTAGTACGGTATTCTAGTTAGTTTATCCTATTCCTTTCATAGCATTAAATGTGTTTAGTCTTGTATAATACAATATATACATACCGTACACACATAATTATACGCACGTATGTACTGTAGGCTACACGCACGCACGTATCATCTTTCACCCTCCCTTCTTAGAAACATAAAACTCTTGTGCGGCTGAGAGAGAGAGAGAGAGAGAGAGAGAGAGTGGGGGTGTCATCACGTGTCTACAATAAGATAACGTGAGCGGGCATACTATGGGTATAATACTGAGAGAGAGAGAGAGAGAGAGAGAGAGAGAGAGAGAGAGAGAGAGCCTTGACAGTTTCTAACCAATGCCGGCCGGCCCGACCCTATGATGCAATCCAAGATGGAGCACGGTCTGTATAGCCTAGTGGGTCTGTGCCAGCAGGTCTTCTCTCACCATCCCCTCCTCTCTCTCTCTCTCTCTCTCTCTCTCTCTCTCTCTCTTTGAACATAAACCTTAAAAATTCTCTCTCTGAACCCAAGCCTAACTCTCTGCTGCCATAGTTACTCACAAAATGAAAGTGTATGGGGAAGGGAGATATCTACTGAAGGTGGATGTAGAACGTGTCATTCCTGAAGGTCGACTAGAGAACTCACTGTATTATTGAAGAGTTTTTAGCCAAACTATATAATACTCCATGAATCTTCTCTCCCTCCCCTTTCTTCGTCTACTCGCCACCTCTCTCCTTAAGTGTGTATTACACTTTTCGTTCACTGGAGTACCTTGATTCCTCCAAAGTATGTCAGGAAACAGGACCAGATGAACAATAATAATGGTGGCCTGTTGTTTACAATAGTTTGGAGGAATCAGTTGCTCCAGATTTACCAACACTGTACTCTCTCCCCTTAATTAAACTCCTGCACCAACCTATACTTTTGTTTCTATGTCTGGTCATCATCAACATCATCTTTTGCCCTTAATCATCACATCATCATCCCCTGTGCTCACCTTCACCAAATGGTTTCATCACTTTCCTTTTCATCCTCTGTGAACCCTACTATACTGTGTAGCCTTATTTATTTTGCCCCCATCCTCCCGTCTCCTCCCCTCATGTCCACTCCACCGTCTCTTACTAGTTTTCCCTCCGTCTGTCCGTCACATTCCCCTCGTATCTAAATATCTATATAGGATACTATACCGAAGTTCTTTCATCATTTCCTTCTCCTTTTCCCTAGTTCCATTTTATTTTATGTTTTTGCAATATTAGGTTACCATTCTTTCACTTACACTTCCTCACTTCTTACAGTAGGATAAGCTATTTGTTCATCGAGTTAATTATATACAGTTAATTTATACAGAAAACTAGCTCACATACATACCTGTCGACCTGATAACAACCTACGACCTATATAAACTGTGCCAAGTTATTCTTATGATAGGTACCGTCAGCGTTTTATTACTAGCTTGTTTGTAATGTATGTACAGTATGTAGCTATTTGATGTCAACACTGTTCCACTTCTTCTTACGCTGGATATGATACAAGAATTGGTGGCCACAGTAGCCTAGTTTTTGTCCAATCCTGTAGGTTAGAAGTTGAAGGTAACCAATGCGTATGACAACAGTTCCCTGGCTGTTTATACCATGTCTATCAGAAGTTTATCATGTGCTTGAACCCTCAGCTGTAGATTGTACTTACGTGTGTACTGTGCACGAGAAGGTGTACGTAATACTATCAGATGAATATAAGTCACCTGATCTAGTGTGCAGTAGTGTCAAAAGATGTGTCATCCATATAGCCTTCCGTAGCCTATACCAGTGTCAAATTTGTAACTGGAGCTACCCAGGCCACTAGTTTGAAGGACTCGTTTGTTTTCATTGGGTGAACTGGAGGGTTACTGACTAGCCTACTCCAAATTATGCCAGAAAACAGACGACCTCAGTGTTACTAATAAGGGTTTAATAATGTTTCGTGTTATCGGTAGGCTAGTCCTTGTGGTAAACTGCCTTCGGTACCGGTAGCTATTTTTCTCTAACGACAGTATGGTATTTATGTCAGATAATACAGAGTAGTTTGATCACCTATAAATTACCGGAGAAATATATATTCTAATACCAACGTCCCTCGGAGAGACTATTTTATTGAGAGAGAGAGAGAGAGAGAAAAAAAAATGACCTACACTCTAAACAGTCGAATGAACTTGGAAAAAAACAACAGGAATTTGTGGCCTATATCGTCCTTGTTACCCGCTTTACTTTCACTCATTGTTGTGAGCTTGTGAGTAAGCTAACCTTGTCACTCCTTGTCCCCTGCTCATTTCCTTCATCCACCATCCCCTCCCCACCAATACCCTTGTAGGCTACTCTTCCATTCCTTACACAGTCATCATTCTTAGGCTGCCTACTCTTATTCCTCCTCCTCATCACCCTCCTCCTCCCCAACACTGCCCTTTACTCTTCCATTCTTTACACAGTCATCATTTCTATGCCCCTACTCCTACTCCCTCCCTACTCCCTAGCTGCCTTCTCCTCCTCACCCTGCATCCTATATCATCCCCTCGCCCTTCTTGTCAATCCCCCTCCCAAACACTACCCTTCTTCTCTCCTTTCCCTTACTCAACATTTATATGATCCTCTCCCTACCTCCCTGATCCTCTCCCTACCTCCCTGCCTTCCTTACCTCCCTTCTCCTTTCTCTTGCATGTCATCTCTGTCTCCTCCAGTCTCCATATCACCCACTCCATTAACTCCTCTCATAGGCTACCCCCTTGCTCTTTCTCCCCCTTCTTGCCGACGTCACCACCACCATCATCACACTTTAATCTCGTCATCGTCTAATTCACACTCACACAACTACACAATGACATCTTGAAACTGAACCATTAATCTCATTGTATAATTATCATAATGATATTTTAACCCTTAACATTAGTACCAAACATACGTACAGCCAAGTCAGAATTTTCACACGTTTCGTTTTATTATTATTATTATTATTATACATAATAAATTTCACTATTGCCTGACGATACTGTAACCATAACTTCTGCGGAATTTTTTTTCGACGGTAAATTGGAGGACTATCCAATGATTGCTCCAAACTAATGTAGCCAATGCCAGGAAGTAAATCCCTTCGTGTTTCCTGACAAAAGCTTTGGGGAATCAATATATCCAAAATTTACTAACAATAGAAAATTATATAATTCTTTATGGAATGGTTGGAGAGCAAAGAATTGATTACGGTGTGCGATTCACATACAGTACGGTAGCCTACGTAAACTGCAGTACAGTAAGTTAGACTAACGTAAGAACGGGATAGGTGGGGGATAACAGAGTACGGCAATAGTTACGTTCAGTACGGCCAGTTACGTACAGTCGGTGGCAAATGTCTTGTCGCCTCACTCACTCGCTCAGTTCTTGAAGGATAACATAGAAGCTGTTTATTCATCAGACTAATTCATCCACCGTACAGGAATACAGTATATGGGACACACACACAAAAAAAAATTGATAAACTTCTTTGTATCTTCAATATACGAGTCTGTGAAGCTTAAATTTCCAAGCTGTATTAGGCTACATGATTTGGCAGACATGGCGGCTACAGAACTTTTGCCGCCGACTGTACACACTGACCAGAGCCAGACCGTGCTTGATAAAGAGTCAGGCTGTGGTTGTTATTGTTATCATTTTATCTCTAGCCATCAACATCAACCAAAGCTGCAGTGCAATACCGGTACAAGTCGAAATGTAAACTCCAGTAGGCTACAATAATAATTCAGTGATGGTATGAAACGACCTGTTACCATTTTTTTCCCATGACGGTCGTATGGGAATTGTACAGTACCATGATATAACGTATTTTATAGTCCTTTTCTATAGCTATAGGTCGGATATACACATACATTTATATATATAGACTATATACATTCAAGAGATAGGAATCCGTCATAGAGATACTGTATTTTTTTTTAGCAAACCAAAATAATGAAAATGTTAAAATTAAAGTTAAAAAAACTCTGATATTAACTTATAACATGGTAGACATAATTGGAAGTCCCGATATTAAAATGTATAGAAACGGTATATAAAACTAAAGTGTGGCGTGAATGTATAGCCTAACAAGGGAGAAAAACACAGAGGAGGAGGGATTTACAGTAAGGCCCAACGGGGGAAATAAAATGTAAAGGAAGTGGGGGAGGGCAACTGGATAGAGAAAAGGGAATAACTCGCTAAATAAATAAATAAATAAATACGAATAATAATAATAATAATAACAAACACTTCAGCTTACGATTTTTTCCCCTACTCCGTGGATGATGACTGTGGGAAGGGCAGCAGCAGTAGCAGCAGCAACGACAGCAGGTTCTCGAGTGACAAGGTTAGGCTCCAAAACACTGCATGCGACTCGGCTTGTTTCGTAGGTCAGTCAAAGTCACGGTTTTTGCTGACGTTGCTGGTGATGAGTTTTGCTGCTGCTGTTGTTGTTGGTGGTGGGTTTTCCTATTGTTGTCGTTGGTAGGATGTGTGTTTTACCAACTGGGCCACTTAAGATGGCATTAGTTAATCTATGTTATTAAATTTAAAGTACCTAATTATCACTTTGCTTTCGGCGTGGGTTAAATAGACTTGTTTGTGACGTTACTACCACCCAGTGTTTAATTCAAAGTCTGGGTTAGTTAACTCATTCAAAGTCAGGGAGAATTAACTCGTGCAAGGTCAGGGAGAATTAATTTTCGTTCCCTCAAGCAAATGTTTACAATTAATGCGTTTTAAAAGTTTTTTTTTTTATTGTGTTTGTGTGGACTATGGGGCAGATACAATTATATGCCTATAGATTTTTAGCTCTTAAATAAAGGCTTGTGGCAGTTTTAATTATCTGACTACAACCAGACAATTTTTCTTGTTGGATGAACGCATGACTGATATCTAGTAAATAAATATAATTATCAATTTAACCATAAAAGGAGATTACGTAACGAATAAATATTATTGTACTAACATTAGCGATTTATTGAACCCATATGAGCAATTTGTTACATGAATAAAATAATAAGTCACACAGTTTACGAGTTTCACAATTATTGAGCGGTGAGTCAGCACAAACTGTTGGTGTGGTGAAGGTTCAAAAGATTGTAGCCACGAACTTTACTCTGATAGCGTCGATAGCAACCACACATTACCGACCGATCACATCAGTCAAGGGGTGGCGGAGCAAAAACATGTACACCCTCACACTGCCGATATTGAATACACACTGACAGTCGGGTAAAGTTAGACAGACTCACGAAGGCCAAAGGGGGAGTGTGTTGTGTGTACGGTACTGTGTGTGTACTGTGTCTGGCCCTTGGTTGGTTTGGTTATCTGTGGCTGGCTGGCAGTGGTTGGTGTGTGTGTGTGTGTTCCTCAATTCCACTTATATCATGCTATCACTTGCGGGTCTACTCACTCACTCATTTTTTTTCTTTCTTAACTCTCACGTGTGTAGAATCACGTGTCTGGCTCACAAATGGACCAATGAACTTATTATTGGTATAGATTACGTGCCGTTAAATTTTCATGAGTGAGTGAGTGAGGAGGACTATTGTTTGTTTGTTACGAGGACTGGTGGGTGGGTGGTGTAGCCTACATAATAATTATATACCACGTAACGAAAACATTGACCCCAGCAGAAAGTTAAGTTACAACACAACTCGAAACTTACTTACTCAGCATATCAGGGTGGTGGGGGTGGTTGATGGAAGGGGGTTGGGGTGGGTGGCTCCATTGTCAATCAGTAACTAGCCTATTTGATAAGTACTTTCCCGGGTCAGTCAGTAAGTTTGATAATAATTAAGGGAATAATATACTTTCTTATTTTGGTGCCTTTATTTTTGGTACAGTCGGCCTCAAGAATTCGTATACACCACTGATATGAAGCTAGAAAATATGGTTTGAAAGTAAAATTTGGGTGTCCATAATCTGACTTCCACGCCGTTACACACACACACACACACACACAGTATATATCCGAAATTAGTATTATAGACGAGTGAGTGAATAGCTAGAATAGTTTTGTAGACTAACAACAATAACAAAGCCTTATGGGGAGATTTTTTTTTTCTGGTAATTCGGAGAGCTGATGATTCCTCCAAATTATGCCTGGAAACAGACAATCTTCATATTACTAATAATAAGGCGTCTGTTTCGTGGCATAGTTTGGAGGAATCAAATACCTTCCAATTCACCAACAAGAGAATATCACCTTAATTATTATATCTCAACCTTGTACCAATCGAGTTCTTATGACGTTAATGGTATTTATTTTTAGAAATTTGCTAGATAACTAACTAACTACTGTAATTAGTTATATTTATTATATATGGTGTGCATTTATTCGTCGTGTATAATTTTGGTACATTGGAGTGCCTTGATTCCTCCATGCCAAATAGGCTATGTCAGGAAACAGAACCAAAGAATATAATTTATATAATGGTGTTGTTTGAAATAGTTTGAAGGCATCATCACTATACTCTGTTCAAAATTTGTGTTCTTTTTGACCTCTTATGCTTAGATAGATAGAAATAGATAGATAGATAGATATATATAGTTAGATGGATAGATAGAAATAGATAGATATATAGATAGATAGATAGATAGAAATAGTGATATATAGACAGATAGAAATAGCTAGATAGATAGAGGCTAGTGGAACACAAATTTTGAACAACAGACTATAGTAATATTGACCAATCTTGAAACAGAACCAAAGAACAAATAACATGGTATCTGGGGCACTATTATTATTGGCCAATCAGGAAACCGGACCAAAGAACAAAATAATAATAGTGTATTGCAGCTTGGAATAATTTGGGAGGAATAATCACCAGGCAGGCACTAGGCTATAAGTAATATATATTGGGCAAAGGTCTCGCACACACTTTCGTAATACCTAATTATGTTGAGCGCCTTACTTTTTAGATTGTGTGAGTCTTGTGAGTCTTACATATCATGACAGCAACGACAACGACGACGACGATAACTTATACAAGGCTAGTAGGTGGCTGGCTGGCTGGCTGGCTGGGGTGGTGGTGGGTGGGTTGGTGGGTTTTTACCTTTGTGTGTCAAATTGAGCCAACTTACACAAGCTCCCTGTCAGTCTGTCAGTCTGGGTGGATGGGTACAATAGTGGGAAAACGGGAGGTGTATGGTGGTGATATAAGGGTGAAAGAGGAGGTGTATGATGGTGATATAAGGGTGAAAGGGGAGGTGTATGATGGTGATATAAGGGTGAAAGGGGAGGTGTATAGTGACTTAAGTATGGTGACTTAAATAGAGAAAGAGGTGGTGTATGGTGGTGATATAAGGGTGAAAGGGGAGGTGTACTGTATGGTAACCTGAGGGGGAATTATGGTGAGAGAAACTAGGATAAATATTGCCTCGTATCTAGTCCTTTTAATTTAAGGGGAGAACCTCTTTTGAGTGTATTAGAAGGCTACTGATTCATCCAAGTTATCCCAGGAAACAGAATCAGATAAAGTCCTTAATGTTACAAATAGGGGGTGCAGGAGTAGGGGGACAGGCTTGGGGGGTGGGTGGGAATTAGGATGGTGCGGGAATAGAGGACAAGTTTTCTACCCACCCTAAGCCTGTCCTCCTATATATTCCCGCACCCCCTCAAACCGACTGTCCCCTAATCCCGCACCCCCTTGAATGAGATGGTATTGTTTAGTCACGTTTTTTTTTTTTTTTTTTTTTTTTTTTTTTTTTTTTAGGTCACGTTATAGTTAGTGTATGACGTCATTCCCTTCTTGCCCTTAATTCCTTTCTCACTCCTCAGTGTTGTGTGAGAAAGAAATTAAGGACAAGAAGGGAATGAAAATCGTGTATGAAAATTGGAGGCTTTTCATTCCTCCTAACTAGGCTATGCCACGAAACAAACTCCTTCCCTATATAGGTGTGTGTGTTTCGTGGCAATATTTGAAAGACTCATTTATCTCCAATTTTCTGACTATATCACATTGTTAGTGATTTTGAAAAGTGTGTGTGTGTGTGTGTGTGTAGGATGATTGAGTAAGGTGTGTGTATGTAGGATTATTGAGATAGGTGTGTGTGTGTGTGTGTGTGTAGGATAATTGAGAAAGGTGTGTGTTTGTGTGTAGGATAATTGAGAAAGGTGTGTGTGTAGGATAATTGAGAAAAGTGTGTGTGTGTGTGTGTGTGTGTGTAGGATTATTGAGAAAGGTGTGTGTGTGTGTGTGTGTTTGTGTGTAGGATGATTGAGAAAGGTCTCTGTGTGTGTGTAGGATAATTGAGAAAGGTGTGTGTGTGTGTAGGGTATTTGAGAAAGGTGTGTGTGTGTAGGATAATTGAGAAAGGTGTGTGTGTGTAGGATAATTGAGAAAGGTGTGTGTTTGTGTGTAGGATAATTGAGAAAGGTGTGTGTGTGTAGGATAATTGAGAAAGGTGTGTGTGTGTAGGATAATTGAGAAAGGTGTGTGTGTGTAGGGTGGTGAGGGGTGACGAGTAGCCTATACAGTAACCCAATTTACTATAGCTGGGCCGTGTGTGTCCCACTGCTTTTCGGGACTAGGCTATATAGCTCTGTAACTAAAGGTTGAATCAGTAGGATGTTTTGCCACGGGATATTTCACACCTACCGCTACCTATTGCGCATGTGCGAGTCTGCTGGATCCTTAGCTAAAACACACACACACACACACACACACACACAACATAAAAACAAACAAAAGTAGTATACGCTAAGTAGGCTAAAGAATTGTAGCTCTATTTTGTAGCCTAGTTTGGTGAAATTCGTAGTCTCTCTCTCTCTCTCTCTCTCTCTCTCTCTCTCTCTCTCTCTCTCTCTCTCTCTCTCTCTCTCTCTCTCTCTCTCTCTCTCTCTCTCTCTCTCTCTCTCTCTCTCTCTCTCTCTTTCACAATATTTTCACCCACAACAACAACAATAACAACAACAACAACACAATACAAAGATGATCCGTACCCGAACACGGTGAATAAATTGAATCCTGTGTGTTAGGTTAGGCTGACAGGAGAAACGAACGGATCTGATACAAGACTGACTAGTTAGGTGAAATCCGGTGTTTATCAGTGTGAGCGGTCCCGACTCTCTCTCTCTCTCTCTCTCTCTCTCTCTCTCTCTCTCTCTCTCTCTCTCTCCATTTGTCCCTGTTTCTCGCTCTATTTCTCTCTTTTTCTTCCTTTATCTCTCTCTCTCTCTCTCTCTCTCTCTCTCTCTCTCTCTCTCTCTCTCTCTCTCTCTCTCTCTCTCTCTCTCTCTCTCTCTCTCTCTCTCTCTCTCTCTCTCTCTCTCTCTCTCATCCGATTTCCTGTGATGCAACCGGATGAGACGACATGCAAATGGCGCCCGAAAAAGAAAAAAGAAAGAAAGAAAACTAAAAAAAAAAAACATTACATTCCCGCGCAAAATACCTCTCTCTATCTCTTTTTCTCTTTTTTACTGGCACGATATAATTATATTTTGTTTTCTAAGCGATTCTAGATCAAAATGTGTACACGATGACTCAGAGAGGATTATCGTAAATATTTGTCTGTATGTTTGTGCTTCATTCTGTTATGTTTTCAGGATGTATGTGTGTGTGTGTGTGTGTGTGTGTGTGTGGTTGTAGTAATTTGATTCTCATGGGTTCTGCCTACCTGTATGTATGTATGGTTGCCTGCCTGTTGATTGACGCTACGGCGCAATTAATAAAAGAAAAAAACGTAGTAGAGAAAGATGGATGATGTTGTTATTATTGTTGTTGTTGTTGATTGACGCTACGGCGCAATTAATAAAAAAATACGTTGTAGAAAAAGATGGATGATTATGTTGTTGTTGTTGTTGTGTGTGTGTGTGTGTGTGTGTGTGTGTGTGTGTGTTTCTGTGTGTGTGTGTGACATTTCCCACCCTCCTCCAACTAACAACAATAATTGATAACCACCGTGTGAAAATCGTCAAATGGAGTGTCATAAGCACCAACCAGCTGACAATTATATGGTACTGTACAGTCAGGGTCAAAAGTCCTGCAACATGGTGAAATTTTGATTTGAATTTGATTGAATTTTATTAACCCATATTGCAGAGACCAATAATTATGGTTTCAGGTCATTTGGAAGGTGTTGCAGGACTATTGACCATGACTGTACACTCCCAATCTAAAAGAATTATGTATCCAGGCTTGTTTCGAATTGCCTGCTCAAGTAAAGCGAGCTCAAGTAAATATGAAACAGAATCCAAGTTGTAATTGGTTCACGATAGTCTGTTCAAAACTTGTGTTCCATTTTCCTCTATCTAGCTAGCTATTTCTATCTGTCTATCTATCGCTATTTCTATCTGTCTAACTATCTCTATTTATATATCTATCTATCTAACTATAGCTCTATTATCTATCTATCTATTTCTATCTATCTAAGCATAAGAGGCCAAAAGGAACACAAGTTTTGAACAGACTATAGTATGTCAAATGATTCGAAACTTCAACAAAGACTTGGATACACATTTTGGATTGCGAGTGTACACAGGTTTGGTTGAAGCTTTGAATAGTCTAATAATTCACCATCGAACTAATTCCAGTGCATGGAGATCTTATTGTGCATTTATTTACTGTCTCTGTAGGAATTCGAAACACACCTGAATACTTATTTGTGGTATAAATAAGTATAAAGCCATGGTATAAAGCCATGGTATAAAGTCGTGTCAATTTAGGGACCCTGCATGTGATATAGTTAGAAAATTGGAGGTAAATGAGTCCTTTAAATATTGCCACAAAACACACACACCTATATGGAAGGAGCTTATTTCGTGGCATAGTCATAGTCAGGAGGAATCAGAACCCTCCAATTCCCATACACAATCACAGGGCCTCTTCAGTATACGTAGTTTTCTTAGCCTATCTATCTATGCCTTTACCATCTCCACCACAACCATAATAAGTTACTTTTGTTTATATATAGTTTAGTCATTCCCGTCATGGTTATTTACACATGCAAGATGAATATAAAATACCCACCAACTTAACCTTCCATCAGTATATGACATGACGTCTCTCTTTCTCTCGTATACATAAATAAACAAACAGGCGACACCTCACAGAAGCTCAAGGTCCTACACACACAAACACACACACACACACACACACACACACACACATTGTTTCCACCTCAGTCACGCACCTCCTCCTTCCATGAAAGTATTGTAAGGGCTACACCACTACAGTAATGATCTATGTTACATAAACCCACCATTTGAATATAGGCTGTGTGAAGAAATGATACACAACCAATTCTCCACCCTACTGTATAATTATGTATCAATAAGAAAACTATAAATCACTGAAGCAGAGGACTGTTGTGTGGTGTGGTGTGGTGTGGTGTGGTGTGAGACGTAATGATAACCTCTCTCCCTCTGTGTCACCTACTGTACGTGTTGATGATGTGGTGTGAGACGTGATGATATCCTCTTTCCCTCTGTGTCACCTACTGTACGTGTTGATGGTGTGGTGTGAGACGTGATGATAGCCTCCCTCCCTCCCTCTGTATCATCTGTATACGTGTCATCCCTCCCTCGTCCCTCTGAATCACATACGTATATCCAGTCCTCGAGTCTGTTACAACGTTGGCACTTCATTAGGAAATTACGAGTAGGTTTATCTTTCTCTCTCTCTCTCTCTCTCTCTCTCTCTCTCTCTCTCTCTCTCTCACCTTTTCCAAGTCTAGGGAGGTCTTCTTTCTTCCTTATTAATTATTCTCCTCCATTTTATCTTCAATTCACTTCTAACAATCAATTAGACGAACGATTCCCTTATCTTGAGGTAAATGACTCACAGATTTATATTATCGTGTGTACCTGACTGTGTGATTATGATATAGATAAAACAGAATAGATATAATAAGATCACGTAAGCTTTCATCATCATGCAGACAGTATCAACAAACAAACAAACAAAAAACAAACAAACGGGCAATGAAAATGTTGCATATATAAATAATCCAATAGGCATGAATTAAACCCATACATTATAATATTGACTTAAATAACTTGTATTTTATTATGAATTCAAATTGTATGCACTTAAATCGTGGTTCCTTATAATAACAGCAATAATTGAATGTAAACAGTGGTGAATATTCCAGCTGTAGTCTTTATTTTGTTTTGTTTTTAGGATAAGTATATTATGTATGTTTGTATATCATACGTAATCATCTACTGTATATTATTATAAAACTGTATTTATTTCTTCATGTGTAGGTGGTGTGTCTCTTTATCGTCTTTCCTTATCTTTCCCATTCCTTTTTTTTTTTCATTATCAACTCTCACTGTTAGGTTGTATAAATAAAATGCATATGCTTAAGGGGAGAGTATACTTTTGGTACATTGGAGTGCCTTGATTCCTCCAAAATATGCCAGGAAACAGGACCAGATTAACAAAAATAATGGTGTCATGTTGCTGGGAATAGTTTGTAGAAATCATTATCTCCAAAAAAATTAAGTCAGAAAATTGGAGGTATATAAGTCCTCCAATATTGCCACCACGAAACATCAACTATATTAAAGGGAGCTTGTTTCATGGCACACTCAGGAGGAATCAGAAGCCACCAATTTATTCTTATACACGATCATAGGGTCCTTAATATTAATGTTACATCACATATTGTGTAGTTTCCCCTCCTAGGCATACGTTCTCTCTATATGTTGTATAAAGATAAAAGAAAACGTATTAATATGGGTATCTCATCTTTTCCTGTCGTAATCATGTAGTTTTTTTGTTTTTTTTTTTATTGTAAACAGTATAGGAACTTAGGAATCTTAGCCCGACACTGAGGGATGAAAATTATACCGTATTTATTTTAGACGTTGCAAAAAAACATGTATAGGAAAATGTAGTAACTCAGTAGGCCTATAGATTTTATTTTTTCACACGAAGGAATCGAAGCTTATTTCCCTTTTCTCTCTTCAGCTGTCCCTCATATTCTTCCTCTTCCTTCGTCCTCCATATCCTTCCTTCAATCTCTATCTCCTTCCTTCACTCTCTATCTCCTTCCTTCAATCTCTATCTCCTTCTTTCACTCTCTATCTCCTTCCTTCACTCTCTATCTCCTTCTTTCACTCTCTATCTCCTTCTTTCACTCTCTATCTCCTTCCTTCACTCTCTAATTCCTTCCTTCACTCTCTATCTCCTTCCTTCACTCTCTATCTCCTTCCTTCACTCTCTATCTCCCTCCTTCACTCCGTTGCAATACAAGTAAGGGGGAAGTAAGTACAGTGTTGGTAAATCTGGAGCAACTGATTCCTCCACATTATTCCAAGCAACAGACAAAACAAAACACCATTATTTTTATTCACCTGCTGCTGGTCCTGTTTACTGGTATATTTTGAAGGAATGAAGGCACTCCAATCAATGTACCAAAAGTGAATTACCCACTTTAATTAAATGGATAGTAGGCTATATTTTTGGTACATTCAGAGTGCATTGATTCCTACAAAATATACTTGGAAACACGACCAGTAGATTAACAACAACAACAACAATAGTTAGTTAGTTGTCTGTAGTTGTAATTAGTTGTTTCAGATTATTTACCAATTATTTGTACAATACTCTTTATCCACAAGTAGTATTTTTTTTTTTTTGGGGGGGGGGTAAAGAGATGTTCGAAATGGAGCGAGGTGATAGTCATAGAGATAAAGAAAAATCCCTGCCATAAAATTTTGGTGTTGAAACCTGGGAGTTGCCATACAGAATGTTGTCAACAATTTATAAGTTTATGATCAATTTATTATGATACCGGTACTATGTTTGTGTGTGCTATGCTCTAGAGAATACTTTTGGTTTTGTATATACAGTCTGTCAATGATGCATGTACAGTTGGACACATGAATGGGTGGTACAGCCCAAGTGAAAGATGATCAATTTCTCCCAATATCAAGTGCCAAATAGGAGACATCAAGGGCAGAAGTCAGTATTGAGGATGGTAATAAAAAGCAAGTACCTGATAATAGACACTGGTTACTCAAATGGGACAAGTATCTTTCACCTGGGCTGTACCACCCATTCATGTGTCCAACTGTACCCCACCCTCGTTCAGTTACTCCCAGTATTTGCCGGTAAAATCTGTAGTAGAAAGCAGGGGTATCTTACAGCAGATAATTATTAGATGGACCAATCACAATCACTGTAAGATAACCCCTGCTGACTACTCCAGATTTTACCAGATAAAACTGCAAGTAACTGAGTGAGGGTTGGGGTACAATACGTGTTATATCACCGACATAATTCATATTGATTTCCTTGTATTTCAGTGTATGGTTATATTATTCTACTTTCTATCGGTAGATGTGGGTAGGAGGTACAGTCGGGGCAAAAATCCTGTACACACTTCACTTGCTTCACCGAGGCACGCCAAGTTCATAGACTCGAAATTATTAAGTGTATAAAACGTGTATATTTCTCAAGACATGAATATATACTGTATGTCTCGGTGAAGCAGGTGAGGAGACACGACTTTAGCCGCCGACTGTACTTTGTATTTGGGTTCTTTTCAAAAGGTGACGAGTATATAATGGTACACTCGTGATACATAACTTCGAATCACCTGGTATTGCTCATTTCCCCACCCAGTACACCTATAGAGGCTGGGTTCGAATGTAGGGTATGTGTGTGTGTGTGTGTGTGTGTGTGTGCGTGTGTGTGTGTGTTATTGCTCATTTCCCCACACAGTATACATATAGAGAGAGTATACCGTACTGTATATATAGGTAGCCTATAGTGAACCTACCAATTAATTTCTTCCTTTATTATGTTCCGACTCTGGAACTGGGTGAAATTCTCAAGTAAAAAGATCAGGTATATAATAAAATCTCTAATAAAAATACTATGGGCGTTACACTGGTGAAAGGTGGTGGGATTTTGAAACAGTTAATAATAATAATAATAAATAATAAATACCCGTAGTCGCAAAAAATGGTTATTATATTTTTGTTCGTATTCTCCCCTTTTACCTCTTTCTTTCTTTATTCTTTATTTTTTTTTCCATGTTTACATCGATATCCAACACAGATTTTATTTTTCCTCTAGTTTTTTTTTCTTTCCCTTCGTCTGTTTACATCACTATCTAACACATATTTATTTTTTTCCTTTTCGTTTATTTACATCACTATCTAGCATAATACTGTAGTCTTTATATTATTTATTCCCCCTTGTATTTACATCACAGTCTAAAACAGTCTTATTTTGTTTGTTTCCCTTCGTTTGTTTACATCACTATCTAACAGTCTTTTGTGTTTGTTTGCCTTCGTATTATTTTACATCACTATATTATTATTATTATTATTATCGTTATCATTTTTTTTTTTTTTTTTTTTTTTTTTTTTTTTTTTCGTTATCCTGCGCGGTGATCTATATCCAGGAACTCAATGACGGATTTGTAGACGATCTCATATGCGTTCTCTGCCCAAAGGAAGTCCATGTGGTTGTACTCCTCCTCTGCCACCTTCTGATTCACTACCACCCACGGCAATTCACTCGCTGTCTGGGCAACATCCTGCAACATACATACATACATACATACATGGTATTTTATATTATAAGCCACGAGGAATTTTACAACATCCTGCAGTACACACATACACATATATTAAAGTCACATCATACACACTAAAGTCACATCTCTCACACACACACTCTCACACACTAAAGTCATATCATACACACATAGCCTACACACTAAAATCACATCATGCATGATAATACACACTCTCACACACACACATGCATACATACATATAGGCCTATATGAAACGTGTGCAACACTATACAGTCGAGGGTAATAACAGAAAGGTCACACACACACACACACACACACACACACACACACACACACACACACACACACACACACACACACACACACACACACACACACACACACACACACACACACACACACACACACACACACACACACACACACACACACCCTTCCATACCATGAACTCATGCTCATTCTTATAATGTATTTTCATAATGTATATTTTCAGCCCTATGACTGCCAAACTAATCAATAAACCGTTTATTATTATTATTTATTATTATAATAATAATAATAATTATTATTATTATTATTATAATAATATACTGTTTCCATTAGTTATTTATATTGTGTTGGCAGCATATCTCACCCTGAAGTCAGCCAGCCAATCATTCTGGGACCAAAAGATACCAATGGGACACTTGACAGACGAGAGGGAAAAGAGAGGCGGGTTGGACTGTCCATACTCCCTCAGGTTCCTGGTAACACCGTAGTCGTACATCTGGAACCTCCCTGTAGAAACAAAAACACGTGTTGTACAGATGTATGAATGAATTAAACGAATGGGTTGTGAAATGAAAATGAAAGAAGGAGTTAGGAATGGTTAGGGATATCATTCATTATATAAGACATCTATCTGTATCTGACTAGCTGAAACATACCTTTTCAAACACACACACACACACACACACAACACACGTGGATGAATAGGATAAATAAAACAACGAGAGGGAGGGAAAACGTAGTCGAGATGAATGAAAGATCTCGAATTTGTTAGGAATGGGTAATTGGGGATATCAATTTTTTTTAGGCACACACAACAACACAAAGATTCGTGGAGCAGGAAAAGGTGAAAGATTATAAGTGCAGGTGGTGGTGATTGAGGGTGACGTAATTAAGAGAGGTGTGGAGATGGAGGAGGAGGAGGAGGAGGTAGTGTGGAGGGTGACAAGAGAGATATGGAGGTGGAGGTAGTGTGGAGGGTGACAAGAGAGAGAGGGATGTGGAGGAGGAGGTATAGGTGGTGTGGAGGGTGGATTTAAGAGGGATGTGGAGGAGGAAGTGTAAGTGGTGTGGAGGGTGATTTAAGAAGGGATGTGGAGGAGGAGTAGGTGTAGGTGGTGTGGAGGGTGGATTTAAGAGGGGTGTGGAGGAGGAGGTATAGGGTGACTTACTGGAGGCGTGGAGTTGGAGTAGGTGGAGGACGACCTGGTAACTCGTCCCTGCTGGAGAGTGGGACATGATCACTGGAAGGTACTCCTGAAGGGGGGAGAAGGGGGTGTTATATAGCGACACACACACACACACACACACACACACACACACACACACACACACACACACACACACACACACACACACACACACACACACACACACACACACACACACACACACACACACACACACACACACACACACACACACACACACACACACACACGTATATATATTCCTTATCGAAAAAGCTTCTGTATGTTGAAACTAAACACACACACACACACACACACACACACAAATAGTGAACACCACCAAGTTATTAGGTGTCATGCTGGATGACAAACTTAACTGGAAAAGTCACATCAGCACCATCATCCAGTCAGCCACATACCGCCTGTTTATTTTAAGGCGACTGAAGACTCTAGGGACACCACAGAAGGAACTGGTGGGAATATATAACACCTTCATCATTCCCAAACTTACTTACGCCTGCCCTTGTTGGTCTTCAGCCATCAATCAGACACAGAGGCAACAGTTAGAGAGGGTACAGAAGAGAGCATGTCGTGTCATTCTGGGTACAGAATACACCACCTACCAACAAGCCCTCAATACCCTCACAATACCATCCCTTGCCACCAGACACCAACAGCTCCTCTGGGACTTCAGTAAACAACTGTTAATCCACCCACGACACCGAAATCTTCTCCCACCGACCATACCCAAACCCCGTCATGATGTCCGTCACTTCAACCTTCTCCAACCCATAAAAGCCAGGACGGACAGATATAAGAATAGTCCAATCCCAACAATAGTTTCATTAATAAACCAACAGCACAAATAAATATATGTATCCATAATATATGTCCATGTGTGAGTGAATATGCGTGATTGTATCTGTGTACGTCTGTGTGCTGTTTGTGCGAATGAATATTATGTGTGCATGTGCGCGAATGTATTTGTGTATGTCTGTTCATTCATCTATATTTATCCATACATTATCATCCACTCCATTACGATTTTTTTTTTAATGTATATTTTCAGCCCTCGGCTGCCTCACTCAATAAACCTTTTATTATTATTATTATTATTATTATTATTATTACACACACACACACACACACACTCACACACACACACACACACACACACACACATACACACCTTATCAACAAAATTCCTGTTAAGACCAAAGAGCATCTGGTGCAGAAGGATACAGAGAACAGATGTGATGGAACTTGCAGAACAGAGTAGGTTGGCTGTGAAGGTTTGTTTGGGAGGGTCGAGTCGTTGCAGCTCGTAGTTCTCAGATTTGATGAGAATTTGCTGGTGATGGAAACGTGATGTCATGAAGATTTTATTAATATTATTTCGTGTTATAGTGGTTGTATTTGTATTATTTCGTGTTGTAATGGTTGTATTTGTATTATTTCGTGTTATAATGGTTGTATTTGTATTATTTCGTGTTGTAGTGGTTGTATTAGTATTATTTCGTGTTATAGTGGTTGTATTTGTATTATTACGTGTTATAATGGTTGTATTTGTATTATTTCGTGTTGTAATGGTTGTATTTGTATTATTTCGTGTTATAATGGTTGTATTTGTATTATTTCGTGTTATAATGGTTGTATTTGTATTATTTCGTGTTATAGTGGTTGTATTTGTATTATTACGTGTTATAATGGTTGTATTTGTATTATTTCGTGTTATAGTGGTTGTATTTGTATTATTTCGTGTTGTAATGGTTGTATTTGTATTATTTCGTGTTATAATGGTTGTATTTGTATTATTTCGTGTTATAGTGGTTGTATTTGTATTATTTCGTGTTATAATGGTTGTATTTGTATTATTTCGTGTTGTAGTGGTTGTATTTGTATTATTTCGTGTTATAGTGGTTGTATTTGTATTATTACGTGTTATAGTGGTTATATTAATATTATTACATGTTGTGAAGTTTATTATTACAAAATTTTGCTTCACGTTATTTATATTCTTTTTTCTTCTTTTTATTTCCTCCTTTTTTCATCCTCCTCCTCCACCACCCCTCTCTCTCTCTCTACTCCACCTCCCCTCTCTCTGTCTCTCCTCCATATCTTTCCCCTCTCTCCACATCTCTCTCCCTCCTCCACCCCTCTCTCTCCACCCCCCTCTCTCTCTCCTGTACCTCTCAAACCTCACCTGCAGTAGATCCACGAAGGGTGAGACTAAGCCAAGGGGTACATGCCTATGATAAATAAACGCCACTGGAGCCAAGGCAGCCATTCCGGACACCTGGGGAAGAAGGGGATACGAGGGTACTAAATATTATAGTTATAAATTAATATTTTTTTTGTTTAATTATTATTATTATTATTATTATTATTATTATTATTATTATTATTATTATTATTATTATTATTATTATTATGTGTGTTGTTATTGTTATTATTATTATTATTATTATTATTATTATTATTATTATGTGTGTTGTTATTGTTATTATTATTATTATTATGTGTGTTGTTGTTATTATTATTATTATTATTATTATTATTATTATTATTGTTATTGTTATTATTATTAGGTTTATGTTTATGTTTACTATAATTATCATGTGTATTATTATTGTTAGTATTATTAGTAGTATTACTATTTTTAATTGAAGGGGGATTGAAAAGGTGACATAAATACCAAAAAAAGAAAAGCTAAGAGTGGGAGTGGTAATAGCCAAGGAAGAGGGATTGAAGGAGGATTAAATTAGCCAAGGAAGAGGGATTAAAGGAGGATTGAATTAGCCAACGAAGAGGGATTGAAGGAGGATTGAAAAGGAGCAACATAAATAAATAAAAAAGAGCAACATAAAATAATAAATACCCATGAGGTGATGTCTGGTTCGAAGTGACAGGCGATGAAGAAGAGTGATGTACCCAAGGAATGACCCAAGTACCTGACCTTCCCTGCCCCACTCACTCTCCTTACGTACTTCAGCATGGCAGTCACGTCGTACCGCCCCATGTCCGTCCAACTGCAGGGGAAGCAAGGAAGGAGAGGGGGTCGAGTTGTGTTGTGTTGTGTGGGTTATTATTATTGAGACTCATGGTGGACGAGGTGGAGAAATGGATGTATGGATAGAAGGAGCAGGTGGAGAGGATGTAGTGTATAGTGTGGAGAGAAGGAGGAGGAGGAGAAGAAAAGGATGTGTGGAGAGAAGGAGGAGAAATGGATGTGTGGAGAGAAGGAGAAAATGATGTGTGGAGAGAATGATGAGAAAAAGATGTGTGGAGAAGAAGAAGTGTGGAAAGGAGGAGGAGAAAAAGATGTGTTGAGATGATGAAATGGGGAGAAAAGGAGGAGAAAGAGATGTGTGGAGAGGAGGAGGAAAAGAATAGGATGAGTGGAAAGGAGGAAGTGTGGACAGGAGGAAGTTTATTATTGAAGCTCTCGAGAAAGTATGAATATATTTTGGAGACCCTTCACATGTTTCGGTTCAGTAGCCCAAGTGAAAAAAAAATAAAACCTGTTACTGACCCAAACACCTGACCTGACCCCCTAAGCTTCTAATTGACCCCCACACACACACATGACCTGACCACCTAAGTTTCAAATTTACACACACACACAGACATGACCTGACCCCCTAAGCTTCTAATTGACCCACACACACAGACATGACCTGACCCCCTAACCATCTATCTGACCCACACTCATGACCTGACCCTCTGAGCTTCTAATTGACCCACACACCTAACCTAACCTAACCTGACCTCCTTTAATTAAACCAACCAACCAACCAAATGCCAGTCTGTCTCACGTGTGTTCCCAAAACTCCCTCTGGTCCGGGGAGAGGTAGGTGTGGTTGCGGCTGTAAAAGTTGCCACGGAGGTTTGCCAGCCACACGTCGTAACCTCTGTCTGCCATCACGAAGCCTGTACGGTTGGCGAGAGAAGAAGGTACACCATACTCAATTTATTTATTTATTTATGTATTTATTTATGTGTTTATTTCTTTATTTTGTGCATGGACAGAGAGAAGAAGGTACACCATACTCAATTTATATATTTTTATGTTTATTTATTTATTTATTTAATCATGGACAGAGAGAAGAAGGCACAGGATACACCATTTAGTTATTTATTGATGTATTTATTTATTTATTTATCCTGCATGAACAGAGAAGGCACAGGATACTCCATTTATGTATTTATTTATTAATTTGTGTATGTATTTATTTGATCTGTATAAAGTGTACCTGCTCCCTCATTTGATATCCTCGTTTGGTGGGTAAATGTAATACAATCCAAGACAAATGACACTGCAGAAACTCACAATCACGACCCATACCATACTTCCCTGCAACTTGTAAACAAACACAGGAAGACTAGTGGACACAGGAAGACTAGTGGACACAGGAAGACTAGTGGACACAGGAAGACTAGTGGACACAGGAAGACTAGTGGACACAGGAAGACTACTGGACACAGGAAGACTAGTGGACACAGGAAGACTAGTGGACACAGGAAGACTAGTGGACACAGGAAGACTAGTGGACACAGGAAGACTAGTGGACACAGGAAGACTAGTGGACACAGGAAGACTAGTGGACACAGGAAGACTAGTGGACACAGGAAGACTAGTGGACACAGGAAGGCTAGTGGACACAGGAAGACTAGTGGACACAGGAAGGCTAGTGGACACAGAATAACTAGTGGACACAGGAAGATGACTAGTGGACACAGGAAGACTAGTGGACACAGGAAGACTAGTGGACACAGGAAGACTAGTGGACACAGGAAGGCTAGTGGACACAGGAAGACTAGAGGACACAGGAAGACTAGTGGACACAGGAAGACTAGTGGACACAGGAAGATGACTAGTGGACACAGGAAGACTAGTGGACACAGGAAGACTAGTGGACACAGGAAGACTAGTGGACACAGGAAGGCTAGTGGACACAGGAAGACTAGAGGACACAGGAAGACTAGTGGACACAGGAAGACTAGTGGACACAGGAAGATGACTAGTGGACACAGGAAGACTAGTGGACACAGGAAGACTAGTGGACACAGGAAGACTAGAGGACACAGGAAGACTAGTGGACACAGGAAGACTAGTGGACACAGAATAACTAGTGGACTATAGCCTATACTTACCGAGGGCTTGATCGGGGTCATTTTCCACGAAGTCTGCTGAAGAGGCCAACATACCATGAACCAACAGGACCACCTTCTTGTCTGATGATCTTCCCTTTCCTCCTCTTCCTTCTCTTCCTCTTCCGCCTCTTCCGCCTCTTTCTCTTCCTTCTCTTCCTCTTCTCCCTTCTCCTCTTCCGCCTCTTCCTTCTCTTCTTTCTCCTCTTCCGCCTCTTCCTTCTCCTCTTCCTTCTCTTCCTTCTCCTCTTCCTTCTCTTCTTTCTCCTCTTCCTTCTCTTCCGCCTCTTCCTCTTCCTTCTCTTCCTTCTCTTCCTCTTCTTTTTGTTATCCTATGCTTTTCTTCTTTTCTTTTTGGTTCTCTTCTTCTTGTCCTGTTTCTTCCTTCGTCGTCTTTATTGTTTACATTGTTTTGTGTTCTATTTGGATTATCGGTATTTTCCTCGGTTCCTCTCTTCGCCTCACTTCTCTCACACTCTTTACTACCACAAATTATTCTCTTCCCTCCTTTCCCTCCCACACTTTTCTTTCTTCCCTCTCCTTTACTTCTCTCTCCTCCCTCTCCTTTACTTCTCTCTCCTCCCTCTACTTCACTTCTTTCTCCTCCCTCTCCTTCACTTCTCTCTCTTCCCTCTACTTCACTTCTCTCTCCTCCCTTTCCTTCACTTCTCTCTCCTCGCTCTCCTTCACTTCTCTCTCCTCCCTCTACTTTACTTCTCTCTCCTCCCTCTCCTTCACTTCTCTCTCTTCTTCTTCTCCTGCCGGGGCGAGCTCTGTTGGCAAAGGTGTTGGCAAAGGTGGAGTAGGTATAGGGTCTGTGCTCCGAGTTGGTAATAGTGTAGTTGGCATAAGGAATAATTTTGTCCAGACTATCGCTTGCCCTAATATTATTTTGAAGGACAGAACTCTGATAATTCCCGTAACTTTTAGCGTCGCGGATAGACTTTTGATCAGTGTTGTGGTCGTTGTGTGGAATATATTTGTGTACATGATATTGATTTTTATTTTCGCTGAACTGGTTATCACGCGGAAAATATTTTTGTCTAGAGTTTTGATCACCGATGTGGGATGGGGCGTCTTGCGGAATATTTTTGTGTACGTGGGAGTTGACAAGACCACTAGTACTGTCCTGGTGGGTCCTAGTTAAGTGGTCGTGTACGTGGGAGTTGTCAAAGATTCCCTCGTTGTATTGGTGGGTCCTTTTTAATCGTTCCTGTACGTGGGAGTTGTAAAAAATCCCCTCGTTGTGTTGATAGGTCCTTTTTAATGAGTCCTGTACGTGGGAGTTGTCAAAAATTCCCTCGTTATGTTGATGGGTCCTTTTGAGGTGGCTGTGTACATGGTTATTGGTGTGGTGGTTGTTGGGGTACCTGCCATGGGGTATTCTGTGAAGTTCGAGGATGTACCCGTCTGAGGTAATGACGTGGTGGACTTCGACTGGGAATCCTCTCACTTTGATCAACTCAGGCTGAGGTACACGAATAGATTAGATTAGAAAGGAAGTGTATATAATTATAAAGGAGATATTTGAGATACATTTCTTGACTTACAGGATTATAAAGGAGATATTTGAGATACATTTTTTGACTTACAGGATTATAATAGTTTAGCGTCTTGAGGGACTATAATAATGAGACATGTTCGTGACTTACAGGACTATTTAAATAAAGGAATAGATACATTAATCAATTCGTCCACAACACATGCCAAGGTAAAAGGAAAAGTAAGGTAGTTTTACATCGAAGGGAGGTGAAGCTAAAATGTGTAACCTCTCTTCCTTTTTACCTTGACACACACATGGATGGGGACCTACCGTGGAAAGTCGAGAGTGTGGATGCTCAATGTATCTCTTCTCTCGATGTGATGATGATGATGATGATGATGGATAAGTTACTCCCTCTGTGCCTTCTGCTGTAGTGTGTAGGGGCGTCTCCGTCACCATCACCACCATCAGGAGGAGAATGGGGAATGGGAGGGGGAGGGGGAGGCAGTGGGGCAGCGAAACGGGGGCCAGCATTGTGTGGGGTATTAGGGGGCAGGGGAGGGAGCAGGGAGGGCAGAGAGAGGGGCAGAGGAGGGGGCAGAGGAGAGGGGCGGGGGGGCAGGGGGAGGGGGTAGAGTAGGGGGCAGGCAGATGGTGGACTGACTGCTATGAGGAAAAAGCTCTCGGTCGGTGCCTGTGTGTGTTAAGAGAAAAATGAGGTTAAGGAGGAGATAGTACAGTCACAAACACTAATAATAAATAAACAGTTTTTGGTTGAAGCCTTGAACACTCCAAGTCACCAACGAACGAACTCATTCCAATAGAGATCTTATTTGTGTATTTTCTATTTACATTAGATAGTACAGTCACAAGCACTAATGAATATACAGTTTTTGGTTGAAGTTTTGAACACTCCAAGTCACCAAAGAACGAACTCATTTCAATGGAGATCTTATGGTGTATTTTTTATGTGTGTACTGTCTCACTGTCTCATGGTATTCGAAGCACACCTATATGGATATTTATTAGTACTCGTGACTGTACATACATTGGGTTAAATCCGAGCAACCAACCTAAGCCTCCAAAATATTCTAGGAAACAGATAGGTCACTTATTTTTGTTTCCTGGCATATTTTGGAGGATTCATGGCGCTCCAATGTATGTATCCAAACTCTATTATGGTTTTAATTAATGGGAGTGAGTGTTCTGTTGTGTGACATTGGAACTTTACATGTTGATTCATATTTAGTATTTAACGAAATAAGATTACCTTTTAGTAACAGCATATTGGGGTTGTTTGTTTCCTCACACACACACACACACACACACACACACACACACACACACACACACACACACACACACACACACACACACACACACACACACACACACACACACACACACACACACACACACACACACACACACACACACACACAGCAAAATTTGATTGAGGTCACTTCTTTTCTTTGGCATAATTCACCTTATCACTTGCATCGTTTTTTACCTTATGATGCAAAGTGAAAGTGTGTGTGTGTGTGTGTGTGTGTGTGTGTGTGTGGGCTCCTCAACACCAACGTGGATATTGGCACTCTTTTCTTCACACACACACACACACACACACACACACACACACACAAACCGGTCTTATCCTCATGCGTTCATTATTCGTCAAACATTTTAAACACATCACCGGTACACCACTTAGATTGTAACTTCCTTTTACAACCATGCATTACTGAGTGTGTGTGTGTGTGTGTGTCTCTCTCTCTCTCTCTCTCTCTCTCTCTCTCTCTCTCTCTCTCTCTCTCTCTCTCTCTCTCTCTCTCTCTCTCTCTCTCTCTCAGTCGTCGTCGTGAAGGGTGAGAGTGATTGACCAAATTTTCTCACGCGTTTGCCAATAACAAACAAGGGGGAATTTATTTAATGTTATCTTAATGTCACGACGTCACGAGATGCTCAGGCAACGGGATCACAAAGTCATTCATTCAACTGCGTCGCTCGTGGGAAAGAAACAAAAACAAAAACAAAAACAAATTACAATGACACTATCAGATTGTGTAATATTTCGAAAAAAACAAAAACAAAAACAAATTACAATGACTCTATCAGATTGTGTAATATTTCGAAAAAAACAAAAACAAAAACAAATTACAATGACACTATCAGATTGTGTAATATTTCGAAAAAAACAAAAACAAAAACAAATTACAATGACACTATCAGCTTGTGTAATATTTCCCACCATGCAGTTTATATTTTCTTATATATGATGGGGGTTTTGTTCGTTCCTCAGATAACGAAGGAATTGTGTACGAAAGTGCGTAGATTGGCAGCCGGTTTATAGCAAAGACCTGTTCCTTCACCTAATCAAAAAAAAAAAAAAAAAAAAAAAAAAAGTAAATAGCATATATATTTATTTAAACAGTAGGTGCGTAGGTGAAAGTTATTCCTTGTTCTTCGTGGTGATTTTACTCTAAGGTGTATATGTGTACAGTTCTTACCGAAAGTCCTGTCGCGTCGCCTCTCGTAGATTAAACACCCCTCCTTCCCTTCACCCCCTTTCCCTTCTTCACCTCTCTCTTCTTCACCCCCCTCTTTCCTTCACCCCCTTTCCTTTCACCCCCTTTCCCTTCACCCCCTTTCCCTTCTTCACCTCTCTCTTCACCCCCCTCTTCCCTTCTTCACCCCCCTCTTCCCTTCTCCCCCCTCCCATTCCCTTCTCCCCCCTCCCATTCTCATTATCACTTAATTTATAATAAGGGGGTAGTGCAACGTTAGTAGATCTAGAGTAACTCATTCCCCCAAACTATTCCAAGCAACAGGCCACCATTAGTTTTGTTAATCTGGTCCTGTTCCCTGGCATACTTTGGAGGATTCAAGGAACTCTTTAAGTTACCCTCAGTATAGGACCTTGTGTTCGTGTATATGAGACTTGGTGGCTTCTGGTTCCTCCTGACTGTGCCACGAAACAAGCTCCTTCAATATAGATGTGCATGTTTCGTTGCAATGTTTGAAAAATTCACTAACCTCAAATAAATTTCCGACTACATACATCACAGGGTCCCATAACTATATATATTATAATTCTCTTACACATACCGGTAGCAGCCTTATATACTTCATGCCTCACTTTCTCCAAATTCAGTCATGCACAGATTACACGTGTATAACCAACCAAACAAGCTCTGTCTTGGCTCGTTCAGTTCTAGCTTTGTCAATCATCCTTCGAGTCTAGTGTGTGTCAATTTGGAAAGGTAATAGTGAGTGTGAATGTGCATGACTTTCGAGAGGAAATATTCGTGTGCATCTATCTATCTTTTCTTTCTACCTGTCTACAGTATCTATCTATCTACTTATTTATCTATCTATGTACTTATTTATCTATCTATGTACTTATTTATCTATCTATGTACTTATTTATCTATCTATGTACTTATTTATCTATCTATGTACTTATTTATCTATCTTTGTACTTATTTATCTATCTATGTACTTATCTATCTATGTATTTATTTATCTATCTATGTACTTATTTATCGATCTATGTACTTATTTATCGATCTATGTACTTATTTATCTATCTATGTACTTATTTATCTATCTATGTACTTATTTATCTATCTTTGTACTTATTTATCTATCTATGTACTTATTTATCTATCTATGTATTTATTTATCTATCTATGTACTTATTTATCGATCTATGTACTTATTTATCTATCTATGTACTTATTTATCTATCTATGTACTTATTTATCTATCTATGTATTTATTTATCTATCTATGTACTTATTTATCGATCTATGTACTTATTTATCTATCTATGTACTTATTTATCTATCTATGTACTTATTTATCTATCTATCTACTTATTTATCTACATCTATCTACTTATTTATCTACATCTATCTACTTATTTATCTACATCTATCTACTTATTTACCTATATCTATCTATCTGGAGATGTAATAATTGGTTTCCTGGCAAAGCTTATTCACAGGTAAACCAATCCAAGCATATACTCACACAGTAAGTACCGTACATTATTTATTTTTTTTATTATTATTCTTTTTCCACAATTGAACTGGTCTTACGATGTGTAACTTAGGTCTGCATGTCACACTTCTATTTCTACTACTTTCTCGCCCTTTATTACGAAATTTGCAAACACCCCCATCATCACTACTCCTATTTCTACTTTCTCGCCGTTTATTACGACATTTGCGAACACCCCCATCATCACTACTCCTATTTCTACTTTCTCGCCCTTTATTAAGACATTTGCAAACAACACCCCCATCATCACTTACTCCTTGCCAACTCCAGAGACCTCATACCAACACCATTAAAAATATTTCCTCATGGGCCTGACCGGGATTTGAACCCGGGACCTCTCGCACCCTAAGCGAGAATCATACCCCTAGACCATCAGGCCGGTTGAGAGAGAAGGGAGTCGCAGTGCTCGGATATATTGCAGCTTTTAACGTGTGATATTACAGAGTGGTTTTTTGTTTTGTTTTTGTGTGTTTGTGTTGTTGTTGTTGTTGTTTATTTGACTTTTTTTGTGAATATTATTGTGTTGTGATATAGTGCAGGTTTTAATTCACGTAGATATTTGTAGTGGATTGTATGTGTGTTTGTGTGTGTGTTGTTGTTGTTTATTTGGCTTCTCTGATTATTATTGTTGTGTGTGTGTGTGTGTGTGTGGCTTGTTTTTTTTTTTTATATATATATCTGCTGAGTATTATCATGTGTTTTATTATGTGTTTATGTTGCTTTAGTGAACATTATCGTGTGTTCTTTGTGTTTATATTTTATATCTGAACATTATCGTATATGTGTGTTGCTGTTTTTCGAGCATTAGTGAACATTTTCGTGTGTTCTTTGTGTTTATGTTGCTTTAGTGAACATTTACGTGTGTTTTGGTGAAATAGTAAACATTATCGTGTGTGTTGTATTTATTTTTGTATAATTATCTGAACATTATCGTACGTGTACTGTATGTGTGTTGCTGTTTTTCATACTTATCTAAATATTATCGTATTTTTATTTTTATGAGCTTATTTTGATATTGTGTGTTGTTATGTATTCCAAAATTTTGACAGTGTGTGTGTGTGTGTGTGTGTAGTTTCCCTCTGTTCCTTAGCTGATAAACTTTCCAATAAATAAATAGAGTAATTACAATACCATCTATTAATTTACAAAAACATTTACAATTATATGTGAAAGTGAAAATATTAGATGACATATTGTTTTTTGAGTTACCCATATGTGGATGATTATTATTAACCCCGACTGTACATAGATTAATAACACAATAATAATGATATAAGGCTTCATTGAATTTATTCCACTATTATCAAAGAAAGAAATTGATAAGAGTAAATATAGGAAAACAACTGCGGTAATAATATGAAAGAGAACAACAACAACAACAACAATGATAATAATATGAAAAAAGAAGGAAGGAATATTAACAAACAGGGATTAATTATTTTGTTTACTAGAGTTCCCCATGAAAGCAAGATATTATTAACGTTTTCTTTTACCATAAACAATATTATATTATTTTACAAGGGTATGAATAATTATGTATAGGCTTTTTTTAATATATAATTATATAGATTTTTATTTTCATATTATTATCATTGTTGTCATTGGTCTCTGTCATATCATTACTGTAGTTATTTTCCTATATTTATTCTTATCAATTTCCTTCTTTGATAATGGTAATTGTTGGATACGTCCTCTCTCTCTCTCTCTCTCTCTCTCTCTCTCTCTCTCTCTCTCTCTCTCTCTCTCTCTCAAATAATAATGATGATGTATTATTTTGTCACCCTGTTTCTGTGGTGTTGTTATTTTGGTCATAATTATCGACCTTGTTTCCTCACACACACACACACACACACGACCTTGTTTCCTCACACACACACACACACACACACACACACACACACACACACACACACACGACCTTGTTTCCTCACACACACACACACACACACACACACAAATCACTGCATCATTTGTTTTCCTGTCTGCCTCTTAGGAGTTTGTCGCCTCGTCATTGCATGCTATTGTAGGTATGAAATATGGACAACAACAACAACAACAACACGTACTATACAACACCCACATAACCTCTGTATTATTATTATTACACCTCCCCGAAGGAGGTGTATTTTCGGTGCCGGATTCTTATTTATTTATCTGTTTGTGTGTTTGTTTATGGTCTAGCGTCCACAGGTTTAGCCGTATGATGTTCATTTTTTTTCTATTGATATATATTCATCATAAAACAAAATGATTAATATTTGGTCAAAATCGGTCGAAGGTCAAGGTCACAAAAAAATAAAAATAGCAAAGGGCGAGTGGTCGCTGGCATCTTTAATTAAGGGGCGGTGTTGCCATCAAATGATGTATTTTTATTATTATTATTATTATTATTATTATTATTATTATTATTAATATGATACTCACTATAATGACCCACACACACAAAAAATAACCCACAACCTCGGTAACAGTGGTAATAATGTCACCTTCAATGATACACACGTTTCTCTAAGGTTATGTTATGTTATGTTATTAAGGCCCTGTCACTCTATACACACACACACATCTATATAGAATGAGCAGCTTGTTTCGTGGCATAGTCAGGAGTAATAAAAAAAACCCTTCAATTTTCATACACGATCACAGGGTCCTTACGGGGATAATAAATATACAGTGTTGATAAATCTGGAGCATAATTATAGGTTCCTCTAGTTTATTGGTAAATCTGGAGCATATGGTTCCTCCACTCTATTTCCAGCAACAGAATCACCATTAGTTACGTTAATCTGGTCCTGTTTCCTATCATACTTTGGAGGAATCAAGGTCCTATAATAGTCTAATGTGGCGTGGCATTAGGCGTGTCCCGTACAACAATATAGAGTATAATTGTGTACGAAGGCTCAATTGACAAACACTATCGTACTTGGCCTGGTTGTGGAGATGTCACGATACGATAAAGAAACAAAGAGAACAGTGCCAGATGTGTCACGATAATGTTAGACTAAGGTCATTGATAGGTAATAATAATAATAATAATAATAATAATAATAATAATAATAATAATATGTTCTTAAAAAAAGTTGATAGTATCTGGAATGTATTTCGTGTATATAATAATAATAATAATAATAATGATACTACTACTACTACTACTACTACTACTACTACTACTACTACTAATAATAATAATAATAATAATAATAATAATAATAATAATAATAATAATAATAATTATAATAATAATAATAATAATAATAATAATAACACATAAATTATAAGCCACTCAACTTCTTCCATATTCATTACTTTGGAGGAATTAAAGAACCCTCTGTGATCGTGTATAAAATTGGAGACTTCTGAACCCTCCTCCTGACTATGCCACCAAACAACAACAACAACAAACTCTTTCCCTACATAAGAGGAGGTGGTTTTGTTTCGTGGTGGTAATATTTGAAGGACTATATATATTTTATTTTTCTCCAATTTTTCGACTTTACATCACATCACAGGGTCCCTCCTTTATATTTTAATTTGTTTTTTATTATACACTGCGACCAGAGTGTATGTACCAGGGGGGAGAACGTCAACAACAACAACAATAACAACAACAATAACAATAACAACAACAACAACAACAGTGTCCCTTAAAACACCCCATGCAATGTTTACTAATAAAAGTGTACTGTCTGTCCCATTAATTAACGTGTTTGTTCAGTTTATTTGTGTTTTTTTGTGTGTTTTTTTTACTTCCCTGTAGAAAGTATTGACCTTCACACCTCACCTCACCTCGCCTCACCTCACCTCTTCTTTCATTATCCATTTGTTTGTTTGTTTACGTAATGTCCGGTGTTGAGATCCCCCCCCCCTCTCTGTCTTTTTTTTTTCTCTCTCTCTCTGTCTCTCTCTCTGTCTCTCTCTCTGTCTCTGTCTCTGTCTCTCTCTCTCTCTCTCTCTCTCTCTCTCTCTCTCTCTCTCTCTCTCTCTCTCTCTCTCTCTCTCTCTCTCTCTCTCTCTCTCTTTGTGTAGAAGTGTGTGTAAGTGTATGTAAAAGTAAGTGTGTGTAAATGTAATAATTATACCATTGTATGTAGATTTATTTATATTGATTGATTGATAGATATTAGACGGCGCAACAGTGAGGTCATATAACGCCAGAAGAAGGTGTGAGAGAGGTGATACAACAAGCAGGAAGGAAATCGAAAGAAAAGTGGGACAGATAATTAAGGAAATGAAAGTTATTGGCTGGGGCAGAAGGGGCGTCCTAACCCTTAAAGTATTGCCCACATCGCTATAGGCATCACTACAGGGAATAACATGTTGAAGTGTGTGTATTTGTGTGTAAATGTAATAATATGTGTGTGTAATTGTGTGTAAATGTAATAATATGTGTGTGTATAAATGTAATAGGCATAATTTTAGCCTGTAGAAGTGTGTGTAAAGGTAATGAGTGTGTGTGTGTGTGTGTATGTATGTTGGGGGGGGGGGACGTTGTAGTGGATATGCCGTTGATATCAATCTAATAACAACAACAACAACAACAACACTAACCTCTCAAATTACGAAGATCTGAATGGTCGTAGAAGTAGTAGTAGTAGTAGTAGTAGTAGTAGTAGTAGTAGTAGTAGTAGTAGTAGTAGTAGTAGTAGTTGTAGTAGTAGTACGGTAGTAGTATATATATATTAAATTATTCCTTCTTTTCAACGGTACTCGTATTATATTTACTTTATCTCGTTGTTAGGTGCAAGGTACAGTCATGGTCAATAATCCTGCAACACCTTCCAAGGAAACGACCTCGAAAAACTATGCCAAATAAATAAATAAATACAATTGGTCTCCGTAACACGATCTCAAAAAAAAAAAAAAAAAAAAAAAAAATTCACTCAACACTCGTCTTCATTCAACCGATGGAGGACTTTTCACCATGACTGGACAAGGTTGAATACATACATACATACATACATACAGTTGGCTCCACTCCCACGTTTCTCCCCTGTCGTTGCCAATGTTTTTTACTTTTTTACTTCAGTCAGGATATGGATTTTTCGATTTTTTTTAATTTGTGGATCGGGATTCGAATTTCTGACTGGTCCAACATTGAAACGTGGAAGTGGAGCCAACTGTACATACACACACACAGCGGTACTTAATTAGACACTTTTTTTTCTTAATTACGTACATCACAATAATTATAATAAACACTTGTTATTCACGTACACAATACACTCAGTCTTATTATTAATTATTATGTTTGATTAAATTGAACATACAGACAGACATTAATTACAGGTATTATTCATTATGTTGTAATTTATAGTTAGTTAATTCACTTCGATAAACGCGTTATTATCTTTGATGTCTTTCACTAAGGTATCTGCTGGCTCTCGTGTGTGTGTGTGTGTGTGTGTGTGTGTGTGTTGTTTGGATCTGACTTCACCATGTATATCGACTGCGTAAGCAAATGTGTGTTGTGTGTTGTGTTTATGTGTGTGTGTGTGTGTGTGTGTGTGTGTGCCAGAGAGCAGGAGTGTGTGTGTGTGTGTGTGTGCCAGAGAGCAGGAGTGTGTGTGTGTGTGTGTGTCAGAGAGCAGGAGTGTGTGTGTGTGTGCCAGAGAGCAGGAGTGTGTGTGTGTGTGTGTGTCAGAGAGCAGGAGTGTGTGTGTGTGTGTGTGTGTATCAGAGAGCAGGAGTGTGTGTGTGTGTGTGTGTGTGTGTGTGTGTGTGTGTGTGTATCAGAGAGCAGGAGTGTGTAGGTGAGCACTGACTGGTTGGCGAGGGAGCTGGGGAGGGAATGAATCGGTGAGGGTGTGAACGTGTCTCTTGTGAATGGCCATGTTGGTGTTGGGTAGTGGATTCTGATCACACACGCACACACATACACACACACACACACACATACACACACACACACACACATAAACAATACACACACACATATAAACAATACACACACACATACATATAAACAATACACACACACACACATATAAACAATAAACACAAGATCATATCGCCTCCTCTATTCGTCCCTAACACAATCTCTCTCTCTCTCTCTCTCTCTCTCTCTCTCTCTCTCTCTCTCTCTCTCTCTCTCTCTCTCTCTCTCTCTCTCTCTCTCTCTCTCTCTCATTTTCTTAACCCTGACACAGTCCCCATAAAACACGTAACGTACACAATATAAAATTAAACACACACACACACACACACACACACACACACACACACACACACACACACACACACACACACACACACACACACACACACACACATTCCAAACACACACACACACACACACACGCTGTCTCACTTTCACTCTCAACGTAAGACACTCAGACTTACACATCTGATTGTTACGGCACCCACTCTCATTCTTGTGTGTGTGTGTGTGTGTGTGTGTGTGTGTCTTTTTCACACCATCTCTCTTTCTTTCTCTATCTTTCTCTTTCTCTATCTCTCTTTTTTTCTCTCTCTTACTCTCTCTCTCTCTCTCTCTCTCTCTCTCTCTCTCTTTTTTTTTTCTCTCTCTCTCCCTCTTTCTCTCGTTCTCTCTCTTTTTCACTCTCTCTCACACACACACACCAACTTTTTCGATCTCTTCAACACACACACACACACACACACACACACACACACACACACACACACACACACACACACTTTTCTTGCCTACTCATCACATATCACACTTCCTTTATTTAAATTCGTTCCCAACACTTTTTTTATTTATTTAATTTATTTTTATTTACTTATTCCCAAACCCCCACACTTCCTCCTCCTCCTCCTTTCACGTATGTATGTATGTATATATGTATGTACAGTCGTGGTCAAATATAATCATCCATATAGGAGTAACTCACGTAAGATTTTGACAGCTTCCCTCTGTTACTTAGCTGATAAACTTTCCAATAAATAGATTAATTACCATCTTTTGATTTAATATAAGCAGCTACACACTACTTAAACCAATAATATCATATGTGAACGTGAAAACATTAGACTGCAAATTGTTAAAGTTACCCATATGTGGATGATTATTATTGACCACGACTGTATGTATGTATGTATGTATGTATGTATGTATGTATGTATGTATGTATGTATGTATGTATGTATGTATGTATTTATGTATATATGTATGTATGTATGTATGTATGTATTATGTATGTACAGTCACTCATAAAAATAATTAAACCTTTCCATCCACCCCACCCAGGTAAGACATATATATATATTGGAGGCTTCTGATTTCTCCTGACTATACCACGAAACAAGCTCCTTCCATATAGGTGATGTTTCGTGGCAATATTTGAAGGACTCATTTTTTTATCTTCAATTTTTGTCTGACTACATCACATACAGGGTCTCTTAATTATTATGAACAATGTATACAAGAGATTATGACTTTTTACACTTACAGTATAATTATGATGTAACGTAAATGTATATATGAGATTATATATATTCTATACAAGAGATTATGACTTTTTATGATGTAACGTAAATATATATAAGAGATTATATTGTATACAAGTGATTATGACGGTTTACAATTGCGGTTTAATTATGATGTAACGTAATCATATATAAGAGATACAGGTATAATTATGATGTAACGTAAATATATATATATATGAGATTATGACATTCTATTTTTTTTTGTAACGTAAATGACATTTTTTTTTGTAACGTAAATATATATATGAGATTATGACATTTTTTTTTTGTTACGTAAATATATATAATTATGAGATGATGACATTTTTTTTTTTTTTTTTTTTTTATGAAAGCAATTGTGTGGGAACAGGTCTGACCTAAGGTGTCGTGTTGTGTCGTTAAATAGCCTGAAGAAAGGAAGTGTTGAGGTGACAGTGGGTGTGTCGTGGTGGTGCTATGTCAACACTAGGCTTGCAGAGAGAGAGAGAGAGAGAGAGAGAGAGAGAGAGAGAGAGAGAGAGAGAGAGAGAGAGAGAGAGAGAGAGAGAGAGAGAGAGAGAGAGAGAGAGAATAATTATGTGTGTACGAGTGAATTATTTTTGTGTCTGAGAGAGAGAGAGAGGGATTAATTCGATACTAAGCTGTGTGTGTGTGTGTGTGTGTGTGTGTGAGAGAGAGAGAGAGAGAGAGAGAGAGAGAGAGAGAGAGAGAGAGAGAGAGAGAGAGAGAGAGAGAGAGAGAGAGAGAATTAATTCGATACTAAGCTGTGAGAGAGAGTGAGAGAAAGAGAGAGAGAGAGGATTAATTAGATACTAAGCTGTGAGAGAGAGAGAGAGAGAATGACAGATTGAATGACATTGCAAGTATAACATTAATTAAAGGAGTTATTCTCATGTTATTAAATTGGAATGCTATTAATTCCTCCTAACCATATATAGCCAACCACAAAACAGACTCACTCATTAGGGGGTTTGTTTCATGGCACAGTTTGGAGGAATCAGAGACCTTCCAATAAATACTGTTACTACTACTATTACTACTACTACTACTACTACTACTACTACTACTACTACTACTACTACTACTACTACTACTACTACTACTACTACTACTACTACTACTACTACTACTACTACTACTACTACTACTACTACTACTACTACTACTACTACTACTACTACTACTACTATTACTACTACGAGTACTATTACTATCCTAACCAAGCCAAACTTACACACACACACACACACACACACACACACACACACACACACACACACACACACACACACACACACACACACACACACACACACACACACACACACACACACACACACACACACACACCAGGTAGTGAGAATACAATTAATATTACTTTGGAGTGCATCATACTATAGTCTGTTCAAAACTTGTGTTCCATTTTCCTCTATCTATCTGTCTCTATTTCTATCTATATCTATTTCTATCTATCTCTATTTCTATCTATATCTTTCTATCTATATCTATTTCTATTTATATCTTATCTGTCTATCTATCTATCTATCTATTTCTATCTATCTAAGCATAAGAGGCAAAATGGAACACAAGTTTTGAACAGACTATAGTTTGTGTAGTGAGGCAGGTCAGTTAGTCAGTCTTGTTGTTCCTTTCCTTGATTCTCTCACTAGTCAGATTCTCTTTCGTTAGTTCATAATATTTCTCTTGTCTTCTCAGTCTATTTATTTATTTTGTAAGGAGAGAGAGAGAGGTAAGGAAGAGAAGACTGTTTGGGTGACTACTAGTTTATTTAAAGAAGATTTAGGGCCTTATTATACCTCTCAAGTCTTGTTTCATTAAGGGGGTGCGGGAATAGGGGGACAGGCTCGGGGGTGGGGTGGTTAGGGGGTTTTGGGGGGTGCGGGAGTAGGAAGACAGGCTTGGGGAGCTAAGGGTTAGGGATGTGTGGGAATATAATTATGGGACATGCTTTCTACCCACCCCAAACCTGAACCCCTACTCCCCCCCCCCTCAAGCCTGTCCCCTACTCCCTCACCCCCTTCCCCCAGACTACAAGGTTGCTGTCTATCCTTGTACTTACACCCTGGTACCTATACCCTGTTCAAACCTTTTGTTCCTTTTGGCTTCTTATGCTTAGATAGATAGAAATAGATAGATAGAAAGATAGTTAGATAGATAGATATATAAATAGAGATAGTTAGATAGATAGAAATAGATAGATAGATAGATAGAGCGATAGTTAGATAGATAGATATATAAATAGAGATAGTTAGATAGATAGATATATAAATAGAGATAGTTAGATAGATAGAGCGATAGTTAGATAAATAGATATATAAATAGAGATAGTTAGATAGATAGAAATAGATAGATCGATAGAGCGATAGTTAGATAGATAGATAAATAGAGATAGTTAGATAGATAGAAATAGATAGATAGAAAAAGCGATAGATAGACAGATAGAAATAGCTAGATAGATAGAGGCTATAGTCGAACACACATTTTGAACAGACTATACTTACTGCTATATAGGTAATCAGGGACATAAAAATTATAGGGTTGGGAAAATTGTTCAAAAACCCCACTGAGCTTATTCACTCAGATTAAAGAGATATAATAGTTACCAATCACAGACTAGCACGTGTGAGTTATAGACACTAGGATGCTATTATGATGGGGGAGTTGGGGGGAGGGGGGAGGAGGGGGTGAGGGTTGGGCTAAAACTTTCACTTTTGTAAATATACCTACGCCAAGAGACTGATTGTACCGTATGTCAGTATATGCTAGCTGTAGTGATGAGGACACACACACACACACACACACACACACACACACACACACACACACACACACACACATACACACGCCTTTACTGACCTCTTATAACCCCTTACCTACCTCTCCTCACACACACACACAAACACAGAGGCATGCACGTTAACTCTCTCTCTCTCTCTCTCTCTCTCTCTCTCTCTCTCTCTCTCGTATATTAGATAACTTAGTAAAACCAAACAACCTTACAAGGACCACTAGCATATTAAGGTGTGTTGCTTTGTAGGTTTTTTGTATTCATTAGTATTCATTATTTTGTACCCACTAAACATACGATATTGTTAAGGGAAGATAATATTTTATAAGGTAAATAATAATAAATTGGAGGGCTACTGATTCCTCCAAACTGTGCCACGAAACAGTTCCCACTATAATAATAATAATAATATTTCTGTACAAAAAAAAATAATACTAATTGATGTGTTTTTACTTGTATAGTCTATTGAGGAATTTGTATACTAAGAAAATATGCAGTGATATATATACAGTACATGTGTGTGTGTGTGTGTGTGTGTGTGTGTGTGTGTGTGTGTGTGTGTGTGTGTGTCATCCTGTCTTCAATACAACCCAAACAAACCTGTGTATATATTATAGTATTTGCAGTTGCAGAGTGAACTATTTACTGCACAGGCATAAATTCAGGTGGACAGATATGCTTGTCATTGTTGTTTGTTATTGTTTTGTCTTGAGCTCAGGATAAACAAAATGGTAAATAAGTACATAGATGAATAATGAATAGATTGGTTGCTCCTTGCATAATATATTCACGGTGGACAGATTTACTTGTCATTGCTTGCTATTGTTTTGTCTTGAGCTCAGGATAAACAAAATGATAAATAAGTACCTACATAGATGAATAATGAATAGATTGGTCGTACAGGTACAGACAGATTCAGGTGGACAGATTTGCTTGTCATTGCTTGCTGGGGTTGTCTTGGGGCCCAGGATAATGATCGAGGAATATATGAATAAATAATGAATAGATTCGTGTAGCTCCTGCATAATAATATACTCAGATGGATAGATTTGCTTGCTATTGTTTGTTGCTGTTTTGTGTTGGACCCAGGAGGATTAAAACTAATGGTAAATAAAAATGAATATAAGTTATGAATAGACTTGTTGCTCCTTGCATAATTATATATTCAGATGGATAGATTTGCTTGCTATTGTTTGCTGTTTTTGTCTTGGGCACAGGATTAAAAAACAAATTAATATCTTTGACGTGGAAAGGGTTGATTCGTTTACAACTTAGTGTCTAAATGACCTCGGTTGTGAAGGGAAGAGAAGGGAATTCGAAAATGAGAAGGGGAAAAAAATAAATGCATAAGGCGAAAGGAATAGACGTGAAGGGATTACTTGATGGGTGTTAGGAAGGGAGAGAGGGATGATAGAGGAAGGGAGGGAGGTTAGAAAGGTTAGTGAGAAGTGGAGAGGGAGGGAGGAAGGATGGAGGAAGGGAGGAAGGATGGTGAGAAGTGGAGAGGGAGGAAGGGAGAAAGATTAGGAGTATCATTAAGAAGGAAAGAAGGAAGGAGAATGAAAGGAAGGAAGAAGGGAAGGAAAGAGAGGGATAAATAAATGCATAAAAGAAGAGGAATGGATGTGAAATAAAGATGAAAGGAAGAAGGGGAGGTGGGACACTCAGGAAGGAGAATAGGATATAATTATAATGAGTGGAAAGAAGGAATAATCACTGTATGAAGAATGGGATAATGTGTGACCAGAGAAAAGCTGAGAGAGAGAAAAAAAAAAACATACAAAGAAACAAATGAATGAAGGGAGGAATACGACGGAGGGAAGAGGAGAAAGTGAACGAGGAAAAAAACACACAGACACACCATGCATGTAGCCTTAAGTATGCAGGGGAAGGAAGTCCATGTGTGGCTTAGATGCATGGTAATTTGATGGAAAGGAAAGATGGAAGGACAGAGGGAAGGAAGATGGGAGAGATAAAAGACTGAATGGAGGAATGAAGGAAGAGGATAGAAGGACAGAGGGAAGGAAGAGAGGATGGAGGATGGATGGACAGAGGGAATGAAGATAGGAGGGATAAAAGACTGACTGAATGAAGGAATGAAGGAAAGAGAGGAAGGAAAGTGGATGGAAGGACAGAGGGAAGGAAGATGGGAGTGATAAATGACGACTGAATGAAGGAAAAGGAGAAAGGAAGAGAAGAGAGAGAGATGGAGGATGGAAGGAAAGGGAGGAAGGAAGAGAAGAGAGGAGAGAGATGGAGGAAGGAAAGGGAGGAATTAAGGAAGAGAAAACGAACGGGAGGAAAAACAACTAAAAAAAATGAGGAAAGGGAGGAAGGAAGAGAAGATAAATGGCAAAAATTAGATAAATGAGTACAACAACAACAACAACAACAACAACAACAACAACAACAACAACAACAACAACAATAAAAATCTTCCCCTCTCGCCCCGTGCATGCAAATGAGAAAAGGAAAGGGAAGAAGGAAGAAAAAACGAAATAAAAATGAGAAAAGAGAAGAAGGGAACGAACAAGAAATGGAAAAAGATAAATAAAAATACGTAACAACAACAACAACAACAACAACAACACGCATGAGAAAATGAAAGAGAGGAAGGAAGGAAGGAAGGAAGGAAGAGAACAGGAGATGGAAACAAATGACTGAAGGAAGAAGAGATATAAAAAATACATAACAACAACAACAACAACAATAACAACAACAATTAACATCTTACCCTACCTCGTCCCGTGCATACATATGAGAAGGAAAGAAAGGAAGGAAGGAAGGAAGAGAAAGATAAATGAGTATAACAACAACAACTACAATAACAACAATAATAACAATAATAAACTTACCTCACCTAATCTCATTGATGCATATGAGAGAAGGAAAGAGAGGAAGGAAGGAAGGGAGAGAACAAGAAATTACAGAAATAAGATAAATTAGCATAACAACAACAACAATAATAACAATAATAAACTTACCTCACCTAATCTCATTGATGTATATGAGAGAGTCTATAGCCGGGTACTTAATTAAGGTGCAGGTAATTCATTTTTGGTACATTGGAGTGCCTTAATTAATTCCTCCAAAATATGCCAGGAAACAACAGGACCAGAAGAACAAAAATAATGGTGTTGTTCTGTTGCTTGGAATAGTTTGGAGGATTCAGTTGCTCCAGATTTACCACTATACCACACTCTCCCCTTATAAACCAACCCAAACTAACCTAACCCAACTCAACTCAACTATAAGGTTACCAAAGACTCTTCTCTTCCTTATATATATGTTGTTGTTGTTGTTGTTGTTGTTGTTGTTGTTGTTGTTGTTGTTGTACTTGGGTGGCAGCGAATTTTTTTTTTTTTTTTTTTTTTTTTTTTTTTTTGTGTGTGTGTGTGTGTGTGTGTTTGCCTGGGTGAGTAGGAGAGTGGGAGTAAAGGTTTTGTTTTATATTTCAGCTTTTTATTTATTATAGTGTGTGTGTGTGTGTGTGTCCTGCTTAAGTAATATTATTTCTTATACAATATATACTGGTTACGTTTGTGTTTATTCATTCAGGTTCGAAGAGGATTTTTTTCAATTATCATTATTTCTTACTTTTTTTTTATCACCCTCTTTACTATTTCCTTTTACGCCACGCCAGGTGTAGTGATAATATTTCTTACACCTTAAAGGAAGATTTTGTTGTTGATAAATTGGAAGACTACTGATTCCTCCAAACTATATTAATTTTACTCTATACCTAACTCTCCTCCTCCTCCTCCTCCTCCTCCTCCTCCTCCTCCTCCTCCTCCTCCTCCTCCTATTACTACTCCTTCTCCTCCTCCTCCTTTTCCTTTTCCCCCTCCTCCTTTCCAATATTTCTCTCAACGATAATATCAAATGCAAAAACATAATAACAACGTACTGTACAAATAATGTCAGTGTTTCTGCAATACTCGTGTAAAAATGGCACCAAATATGAATACAGTATAAAAATGCAGTAAAAGTGGACATACAGAGGGGGAAAACAAAAATAATAATGATAATAATAATAATGATAAAGATCAGGATTTAATGTTAAGAGAACATTTAAGTATTTTCGAAAGTACGGGCACTAAACTCCACGAATTTATATTATAATGTTTCTGTATTTTATAGTTTACCATGATATGTTTTCTATACAGCGACGTGGAGAAAGTAGTGTGATGAGAGAAAGTGGGAAATGTGGACAAACTATTATACACCACTAAAAGCCACTATTATTATTATTATTTTTCTAATTCAGGGGGAAGTTTTGTGTTTTGGTAAATCTGGAGCAGCTGAATCCTGCAAACTATTCCAAGCAACAGAACAACGCCATTATTTTTGTTCATCTGGTCCTGTTTCCTGGCATACTTTTGGAGGAATCAAGGCACTCCAATGTAAAAGAAAAAAAAATATTACCACCTTAAAGAGAAGGTGTGTTTGTTTGTTTTTGTTTCACCTGGTCTTGATCATGTGCTGGACACGTGTTGACCAACTGTTACCCTCCCGGAATGAGCTCAGAGCCAGGTGTGTGTGTGTGTGTGTGTGTATGTGTGTGTGTGTGTTTGTTTACCATAATGACCCTGTGATCGTGTATGAAAATTGGAGGCTTCTGATTCCCCCTAACCATACCACGAAACAATAAATATAAACAGTAGGTTGTAATGTCAGTCTGTCAGTAGTCGTAGCCTCCCATTATATACCACAGGACCAAGACAAATTATACGTATTACCCATCAATGTCTTAGTTGCCAGATTATGGGCCACATTCTCCTTCCCTCTAAATCTCTCATCTTTATTTACCAAGTACTCGAGACCTTGTTATATAGTAATGTATGTATGTATATATGTGTGTATGTATGTATGTGTGTATGTATGTATGTGTGAGTGTTTTTAATGTGCTGTGAATCAATCCATATCAAGTACAGAACAGAACATTTTACACAACTATAATTATAATGTATTGTCTGAAATTATGAAATGGATGGCTAACATTCACTTGTATTGTTTTCGTGGCTACTATTTGAAGGACTCATTTACCTCCAATATTCGTTCTTTAAAGAGAGAGAGAGAGAGAGAGAGAGAGAGAGAGAGAGAGAGAGAGAGAGAGAGAGAGAGAGAGAGAGAGAGAGAGAGAGAGAGAGAGAGAGAAGAAAGAAAGAGAGAGAGTGAGAGAGAGTCTTTTGGGGGGGATAAATTGGAAGGCTATTCATTCCTCCTAAGTATTTGGTATATTGGAGCATCTTGATTCCTCCAAAGTATGATAGTAAAACCACAACAACAACAAAACAACAAAAATAACCACCACTTCGACTACCGTAATCCTCAAGCGATGGTGGTATAGTGGTGAGCATAGCTGCCTTCCAAGCAGTTGACCCGGGTTCGATTCCCGGCCATCGCATAACTATTTTTATTTTTTATTTTTTTTATTATTTTTTTTATTATTTTTTTATTTTTATATTTGTATTTTTTTATTCATATACTTATTTATTACTATTTTTATGTATTTAGTCATTTATTTACTGTATAATTGTTTTTATTTATTTATTTTACTGTTTTTTTTACTTTCTAATTACTATTTTTATTTTATTTATTTATTCATCTATTTATTTACTACTTATTTACAGAAAAATAATATCATGTAGAATGAAAAATGGTGTTATTAAAAAAAAAATAATAATAATAATAATATCTCAAGTGGAATGGAAGGTTTATTTTGATTATTTACACACACACCTGTATTACCTGTATCAAACCTGCCTATAGTTATTAATTAAGGGGAAGTTATGGTATAGTTGCTGACACATGAAACAGATACACTTAAAATAATAATAATAATAATAATAATAATAATAATATATAATAATAATTACTCCATTAAAACACTATGATAACAAACATTACTTAAAATAATAATAACAATAATAATAATAATAATAATAATAATAATAATAATAATAATAATAATAATAATAATAATAATAGTAATAATAATTAGTTCATTAAAACACCATGAAAACAGACTACTTAAAACAATAATAATAATAATAATAATAATAATAATAATAATAATACTCACTAGTCTATAAAAACAAAGATTAGTTTATCGTATGATGATATAAATATAAAAAATAATGTTTATGACCCTGTGATCGTGTATGAAAATTGGAGGCTTCTGATTCCTCCTGACCACCATGTTACACCATCTGTTACACCATCTGGATACTTAATTATGGCTCGTGACTACACACACACACACACACACACACACACACACACACACACACACACACACACACACACACACACACACACACACATACATATATATATATACAGGATTGGTGGAGCTCGTTTAATTAAGGGAATAATATTTGTTTTTGTTTTTTGGTTAATTGGAGTGCTTTGATTCCTCCATAAAGTAAATATAAGAAAAATAATGGTGGCCTGTGTTGCTTTTAATAGTTTGGAGGAATCAAGTTACTCCAATGAAGAACAACACCGTGACAGGTATATAGGTTATTGGAACTTAGCAAACCACGTGGAGGAGATTGTTATTATTTTGTTAGTACCCGGTGAAATACCAGATTAAACCCAGAATTATGACCATCACGAATGTAAACAATAATAAATCACCACACCCTTTACAATCAATATCATCATCATCATCTGACAATTGAGAAGAAGGTGTTGTTGTTGTTGTTGTTGTGTTTGTTGTTGTGGTGGGGCCTGGTGGTGGTGGTGGTGATGGTCGTAGAATTGGTCCCATCTTTGGTATAAACGAAGGAAAGAGAATGAAATATATATAGAATGGATGAATGATGTTGGTGGTGGTGAGAGAATGAAGACGAATGAGAAATAATGAAATAAATGTACAACGAATAAATGATGGTGGTGGTGGAGAGAGAATTATGACGAATGAGAAATAATGAAATACATGTACAACGAATAAATGATGGTGGTGGTGGAGAGAGAATTAAGACGAATGAGAAATAATGAAATAAATGTACAACTAATAAATTGTGGTGGTGGTTGATGGTGGAGACGAATTTAATTTAAGAGAAATAAATAAAAATAAATAAATAAAATATATACAGTATTAATAATAAATAATAATAATAATAAAAATATAATAATAAAAATTAATAATAAATAAAAACATATACAGTAGAGTTAAATAATAGGGGTGAAAAGATTAAAGGCAATTATTTTTTTCATAGTGTAATTTAGGGTTATTGAATCCTCCCTAAAAGTTGCTGTGAAACACTTAACAAAACCGTCATAGTAATTTTTGAGGAGAAACTAACTAAAACAAAAAGTTGCTAGCTGTAAAAACACACTTATATCATCACATTAAATTTTGAGAAAGTAAACAGAAAAAAATTTGCTGTAAAAACACACTTATATCATCACACTAAATTTTGAGAAAGTAAACAGAAAAATAAAAGATTAGTGTGAAAGACTTACATCACCACACTAAATTTTGAGGAGAGTGTAAACAGAAAAAATGCAAAAGATTGGTGTGAGAGACTGACTTACATCATCATCGTAGTAGAGGTAGACTCCCCCTCTGCCTTCACGAGGAACCCTGGACTGATGGTGGCTGTGTTGTGAAGGAAAGTTATTGTTGTGTGGACCGAGAAGCAAGTAGGAGGAGGAGGAGGAGGAGGAGAGGTGTGAAGACTGAGAAGGGTGTAAGAGTGAGTTGTAGTAGGAGTAGTAGCCTTCCTCTATATCTCCACTTCTTTCTCTTTCTCCTAATCCTCCTCCTCTTCTTTCTCCTCCTAATCCTCCTCCTCTACTATCTCCTCCTAATCCTTCTCTTCTTTCTCCTCCTCCTCTTCTTTCTCTTTCTCCTCCTAATCCTCCTCCTCTACTCTCTCCTCCTAATTTTTCTCTTTCTCCTCCTAATTCTCCTTCTGCGTCGCCTGCCCACTGTTTATTCTGCTTCATCACTTCTTCGTAACTTGGTGGGGGATCGAGATAGGACCCCCATAGCTCGTGTCCTCCTCCTCCTCCCCCTGGTGTTACTCTAAGGCGGTATTGGTGAGCCGATGGTAACGTATCACGACCTATTACACGAATATTACGACCTACTACTGGGATATCACGACCTAGTGCAGGAATATCACGACTTATTGTTGGGATATCACGACTTATTGTTGGGATATCACGACCTACTACTGGGATATCACGACCTAGTGCAGGGATATCACGACCTACAACTGGTATGTCACGACCCAATGTAGGAATATCACGACTTATTGTTGGGATATCACGACTTATTGTTGGGATATCACGACTTACTACTGGGATATCACGACCTACAACTGGTATGTCATGACCCACTGTCGGTATGTCTCGCCCCACCGATGGAATATCATACCCCACCGTCGGGAAATCATCTTGTCCCACCGTCGGGAATTGGTCGTGGTGCCTCGTGGTATGGGGAAGGAGACGACCCCCTACCCGATCGTCGGACCCTTCTTGTTGCATCTGGGAAAAGAAAAGTATAAGTTAGTAAAGTCATGGTCTAATGTACAGTACTGCAACACCTTCCAATGAGATGGCTTCGAAAAATGATCCGAAACTATAGCTGTTGGTGTGTGCAATTTTGGTTCATAAAATTAACTCAAATAGCTCGCTTTTATTCACCAGGTTGCAGAACATTAGACCATGACTTTACACACACTCTGCTAAACCTTATAATTATGATGTGCAAAACCTCACCAAACGTATAAAACACAATCTCCTACTGGCCCACAAAAACTTCGAAACATAATCTCGTAAAAGTCCACAAATCTTGGAAACTCGATCTCCTAAAAATCCACAAACCTTCGATACACAATCTCGTAAAATCCCTCAACACTTCGAAGCACAACAGACCACATAGTATCAAAACACAAACTCGTAAATTTAGATAAACAACAGGCCACCAAGAAAAAAAAAAAAAAAAAAACACAAGCTGATGAATGGAAGGGGAGATAAACACACATCATCACACACACACACACACACACACACACACACACACACACACACACACACACACACACACACATCTCCCTCAACTCTTTTTCAACTTTTTAACTCTTTTTTAAGGTGGTAATTCTTTTTTGGTACAACATCGGAGTGACATGATCGATCAATATCAACTAGTGAAAATCCCAAGTTATATATATTCTTTTTATTAACTTATTGCACCAAAACAACATTATTATAAGATCAAGGAAACGCAATATTGACCATGCAAGGACACACAGATAGATTGCAAGGGTCGTACTAATAGCATATAATTATACAAACTCACCTCATTCATCTAAATTATTATCAAGCACGTAGTTCAATAATAATTACGACATCCTCAAAGTTCATTCACTAAAATACAGTATATATATATATAATTCAGTTCTTTATATATTCAAAAGAGAAACAATCACAAAAGTATATAATTATGTACTGTATGCAATATTATTCAGCTATATATATTCTTGTGTAGTCTCCGTTTTTTCTCTCGTTCTGGTGTTGTTTACAAATCGACTTTAAACAAATGAAGTGAGTGAATGGAGAGGTTGTTAAATGATGCTGGTTTCTTTGTCACTTTGCCCCTCTCGTCCTCATAGTTTAATCACCAAACTCAGTGTAAAATTCAGTTCTCTCATTCTGTTATTGTTTCCAAGCCGACTTTAAACAAATGAAGTGAGTGAATGGAGAGGTTGTTAAATGATACTGTTTGTCTGTCACTTTGTCCTCCTTCTCTTTTTCACAGTTCCATCACCAAAATAAGTATATAGTTCAGTTCTCTCTATATATTCAATTCTCTCTCTATATATGTGTTTTCTCTCGCTTTGACGTTGTTTATTTAAAAGTCGACTGGGAACAGATGCACAAACTGAATGGAGAGGTTGAATGATGGTGCTGTCTGTTGTCTGTTACTCCCCCTACCTTCCCCCTTCCCCCCTTCCCCCTTCCCCCCATACAGTGAGGATGAAGATACTGAAGGCTGTTATCAGTATATTTTATCTTCTTTTTCATTGAATATTCACTACAGTCGCTTTCAGGATTATGGCTTTATCTTTCTCCCCACCCCCACCCCCCACCCCCGTTTCGCAATCCATCCATCCTCTTCTCTCTATCATCTTCCCTCCCTCTCTCCCTCCCTCCCTCTTTCTCTCCATCCCTCCTCCTTCCATGCAATCTCTCTATCTCCCTCATATGTGGCAATGCTGTGGGTACATTGTAATAATAATAATGATAATAATAATAATAGTAATAGAAATAATAATAATAATAATAATAATAATAATAATAATAATAGAAATAATAATAATGATGATGATAATAATAATGATAATAATAATAATAATAGAAATAATAATAATAATAATAATAATAATGATACAAATAAAACAATTAATATAAGTGTCCTTTTAGTGTAAGTCTCTCACTACAGTTATCAGATAATTATTGACTATCTGAAATTCTGAACCCTTTGGATATATTACGTGAAGTTACAATTATGAGTCGACCAGTGGAAGTGATTGTCATTTGATATAGATGTACAGAAGCAAGCATTTATAATTCGCGTCCATCTCGTTTACAGTACTTTAAAATAATGCTAATATGACCAGATAGTTGCATTCTAATCCAGTTTCTATAATTTATATCATAATAAAATTGTGTATAGTTTATAATATGTGAAGTATATATGTTATTTCTGCATTCAAATTGTGTTAGCTTATATATACATACGTAGGTGGAAATGAAGCGAACTTATGCTGCCGACTGTACACGTATATACACAATTACCAACACTTGTATCAGGAAATGAGGACTGGCAACACTGATTAGATCAGTTATACGTGCTGGCTAATAGTTATTGTATATTAATAGTTGTTGTATAATAATAGTTGTTGCATATTAATAGTTATTGTATATTAATAGTTATTGTATAGTAATAGTTATTGTATATTAATAGTTGTTGCATATTAATAGTTATTGCATATTAATAGTTGTATAATAATAGTTTTATTGCATATTAATAGTAATTGCATAGTAATAGTTTTTGCATAGTAATAGTTTTTGCATAGTAATAGTTTTTGCATAGTAATAGTTTTTGCATAGTAATAGTTTTTGTATAGTAATAGTTTTTGTATAGTAATAGTTTTTGTATAGTAATAGTTTTTGCATAGTAATAGTTTTTGCATAGTAATAGTTTTTGCATAGTAATAGTTTTTGCATAGTAATAGTTTTTGTATAGTAATAGTTTTTGCATAGTAATAGTTTTTATATAGTAATAGTTTTTGCATAGTAATAGTTTTTATATAGTAATAGTTTTTGCATAGTAATAGTTTTTGTATAGTACACTATTTGTGAAGCTACATACACAGGATAGTCAAGTTGATAGATATACATTACACATCAACAAAAAATCCCCAGGGAAATAACACTTTCGTAACGAGACGCAAAGAAGAAAGAGAGAGAGATATAAAAAACAACAACTCGTGACCATAGCAGTGGTGACGTCACTATGTCAACCCTGATAACACAACAACAATCAGTGTTGCCAATTTAGATATTTTCTCTATTTAATAACTGGCTTTAACATCAATATCCTATATATTTTAGTACCATACTTGATTTTTTGGTATTATTATTATGGATTTATGTTCCCAGTCCTCTTATCAAACTATAAATCAATATGCAATTAACCTCAATTACACAATAAAAAAATAAAATCATAATTATAAACACTGATGTTTTTTTTTTTTTTTTTTTTTTTTTTTTTTTTTGTGTGTGTGTGCGTTTGTGTGTGTGTTGGCTGCTATCACCACCACCACCATTTAGATAAGAGAGTTACGATATGACCCTAAAGTCCTCAACCCTCAGTCAGTCCGTCAGTCGAATTGGGGACACTGCCTGACCAACAAGGTGTTTTTCACGTGTTTGTTTTACAGCCTCGAGGTGTTTTTTATTTGTGAGTGTGTGTGTGTGTGTGTGTGTGTGTTTTTTTTTTTTTTTTTTTTTTTTTTGAAAGATTTTACTATTTGTGGTGGGAAACCGTTCAGACAGACAGACATACAGACAGACAGACAGACATACAGACAGACAGACAGACAGTGATTCAGTGACCTTGGTTTTGTGTGATACTTATTTGTGTCATACTTATAATTTTATTGTTGTGTTGCACTGATATGTTTGTGTTTTGTGTTTTGGAAATACTTTTATCATAAATTATTAACGCCATCATAACGAAGCCTGTTATTTTATTGTTGTGTTTTGTGTTTTGGAAATACTTTTATCCTAAATTATTAACGAAGCCTGTTATTTTATTGTTGTGTTTTGTGTTTTGGAAATACTTTTATCTTAAATTATTAACGCCATCATAACGAAACTGTTTCAACATATTGTCTGTTTAGGTAAATCTTGTCCATTTTCATTTTAGTAACCCTGATTGTTTACAGTCGAGAGAGAGTGAACGTAATGATAACCTATCAGCGATAACTACTGGCCCACTACTACCACTACCACTACCACCACCACCACCACCACCACCACCACTACTACCACTACCACTACATTTACCATCACCACTACCACCACCACCACCACCACAACAACAACAACAACAGCAACATTTACCACTACTACCACCACATTTATCACTACCATCACCACCACTACCACCACATTTACCACCACTACCACTACCACATTCACCACCACTACCACCACCACTACCACATTTACCACACACTAAGTCTTGTCCATAGATTAATTAAGGTGATAATATTTCTTTTTGTACAATAGAACCACTTGATTCCTCCAAAATTAACGAAAATAATGGAAGTGTTGTGTTGCTTGGAATATTTTGGAGTATTTAAGACGCTCCATTGTAGTACCAAAAGTATATTATTCCCTTAAGGTGGTAAGTAATTCATTATTTGATACATTGGAGTGCCTTGAGTCCTCCAAAGTATGCCAGGAAACAGGACCAGAAGAGCAAACATAATGCTGTTGTTCTCCTGCTTGGAATAGTTTGGAGGATTCAGTTGCTCCAGATTTACCAAAAAACACAAAACTTCCCCCTTAACTCCTCATATTTACTTTACATAACAAGTGAAAATTAGAGAGGAGTATTAGCTGCAGGGACTGTGAAGATGGCCACAACTCCTCCTCCTCCTGTTCCTCCTCCTCCAAGTTTCAACACGGATTTACCCCCGAGTTATATTGAAGCCACAACAATACCACCACCGGGAAGCCTTGACCAAAACCACCACCAGACCTCAGGAAACAACACAGGACTAGATGCTCACTTCTCACCACCACCACCACCACAACAACAACAACCCACTTCCCCACCTCCACCACCACATCAACAACCCACTTCCCCACCACCACCACCACAACAACAACAACAACCCACTGCCCCTCCTTCAGGCTTCAGTACCAATAACACCCCTTTGCCTCCACCTTATAACGTGTCTTCTACGGTGCCTACTTCGTCAGCTGTTCCCATAGGGTTTAGTTACTCAGCCAGTCCTCCTTCACAGCCCATGCCTCCTCCCTACCCAGTCTATCCATCACAGGACTTCACAGCATCTTCCCTTCAAGGCTACACTTCCATCAATCTCACCACCAACAACACCAACACCAACATCAGTCCTGTCTACCCTGGTGGTCAGAGTGTGAGTTATTACACATTTTTAGTTGTCACATTAAATTGGGTTGAGTTTGTATCTATCAATTGTTGATTCTCTTTCTCGAGATCTTATTTATTTATTTATTTATTTATTTATTTATTATTACCGGTATGTTTATTTTTTTTTTTTCCACTTCCATAACGACGTAAACTGGTATACGTTTATCATTTTCATCCTGGCGAAAATGCACCGATTCCCCTTCAAAGTAATAATATAACCATATAATTATTATACACGTTTCGAATTCCATTGTTTATAAATAAGTTGCAAATAAGTTCAGTTCAGTTCTACTTTATTTTTTCTCTCTCTCTTATAATCTTTCTATCTATCTATCTTCCATTTCTTTAGTACCTAATTGGATTGATCTGAAAAAAGCCAATATATATTTAATGAAGGAGATGGTGCATTTTTGACACCTCAATATATAAATAAATAAACAGAATACAGTAGAGTAGGAAGAATAATCACCATCTTTCCTTCTTGATCATTTCCTTCTCTTTTCCTCTTTCATTTACCACACCTTCCTTCCTCCATTACCATTACCTTCTCTCCTCCTCTTTCATTCTTCCATTACTATTACCTTCTCTCCTCTTCTTTCATTCCTCCATTACTATTACCTTTTCTCCTCTTTTTTCATTCTTCCATCACCATTACCTTCTCTCCTCTTTTTTCATTCTTCCATTACCATTACCTTCTCTCCTCTTTTTTCATTCCTCCTTAACCATTACCTTCTCTCCTCTTTCATTCCTCCATTACTATTACCTTCTCTCCTCTTTCATTCCTCCTTAACCATTACCTTCTCTCCTCTTCTTTCATTCTTCCATTACCATTACCTTCTATTCTCCTCTTTCATTTACACACCTTCACTCCTCCATCAAAATTACCTTCTTTTCTGCTCCTCTTTCATTCCTCCTTCAACATTACCATCTGCTCCTCTTCTTCCAGTTGCCCCACTACCACCACCATCCACCAGTAGCTGTACCCATCAACAACAACAACAACAACAACAGCAGAACCCTTGAACGTAAACGCATCATCAGGATCTTCGTATCGCTTACGATCTCCGTCGTCGTATTTATCATCATCATGGTCACTTCTTTCTAGTTAGTTGTAAATTCCAGCAGAACCGTATCTCATCATTATTATTATTTATTTTTTTTATCACCACTTGCTTTTTTTCTAGTTGTAAATATCAAAACTTTACATCATCATTCTCTTTCAACACTTGCATTGTTCCATTTGTAAATCCTGGAACTATATATACATCATTATTTTTTTTTTTTTGAACACTTGCTTTCATCTATTTGTAAATCTTGGAACTATTATACATCATTTTTTTTTTTTTTTGAACACTTGCTTTCATCTATTTGTAAATCCTGGAACTATATATACATCATTATTTTTTTTCACCACTTGCTTTTTTCTAATATTAAATCCCAAAACTATAACATCACTATTATTTTTCAACACTTGCTTTCTTCTAGTTGTAAATCCAGATAGATACACCAAGTTGTGATGCCAAAGGTGTACAATAATGATTAGTATAGAGGTGTTATTTTACGATACATATTTTATTGTTCTATCAAGTATAATTATTAGCTTAGAAATGTTTGCACAGATAGTTAGTTACCTGCAAATGATTCGGTATACATGTGGATGACTCGAGCAAAGCAATTATTATCCCAAGTTAAAATTTTATTATCCCAAGCTAAAATTTTATTATCCCAAGCTAAAATTTAGTCTTCATGTCCAGTCAGCAAAAAAAAAAAAAAAAAAAATGTATTGGAACTTCCCTATGGATATAATTATTTTATATTTATAATAAAACACGATCACAGGGTTCTTAATTAAGAGGTTGACCCATTTTTAGACTATAATTGTCAGTTAATTTTTTTTTTACCTTCCTACTTTTCTTCATTCATTTTAATCACTTCCGTTTTCTTCTCTGTTTATAGAAGAATTTATAGAATTAATTAATAGAAGAATTTGAAAGGTAGAATGCAGAAAGTTTATTTTAATTAGAATTGATATTAAAGGAATACTCTGTTGACGTAAAATTGGAGGAGCCGTACTGATTCCTCCTTAAGGTCATCAGTTTCCTGGCCAAGTTTGGAGGACTCGTAATCCTTTCAATATACCAAAAGATGATCTCCCCTCAGGCCTCGATTCAGCATGTCAATTATAAGTTACGTTATTCACATCTCTTAATATGTATTAGTTATGTATATTATTAGTAACTCAGAATAAAGTATGAATGTATGTATAGCTAAATATATGTTGATTCACTTCCCTCCAGTCCTTCTGCGTCATTGTGTAAGATCAGTTCTGACTCTTACTCTTTGTGATCCATTACTCTTTATCATGTAGGTTTAGAGGAGAGGAGATGTGATAACCTCTATTCTACTCCCAACCTCCCATCTACTCCAAGGAGCCAACAACCACTTAAACAAACAATGTCCATGACTCTGAGGTAATACGAAAACAGTTGTAAGTTAGTGTGGAAACTAACAACATCATTCATTATTAAGTGATGCAAAGTTATTAAACAGGTTAATAGGATGTTAAAATAATTCAGTCAGATCTCGAGGTGTGTGGTTATATTAAACTGATTATTCCTATGATCTACAGTTGATCAGTACAGGTTATTTGAGGCAAAGTTGAACACTGAAGATATCGGCTATAATGTAATCAGAGATACTCTTAGCCAAATTCCAATGTCTAGCCATAATACTACTCAGTTTTACATACAATTACATTTGATGGAAAGAGTTAAAGATCCAAATGATAATCTAGTATACTGATTGGCTTGAAGATCCATGACTCCTTGCCACTTGTTTTGGTGTTTGATTAGCTTTGTGTCGGAGTATCTTATGTACGGGTGGGGCATCTTCAAGCGAGGACTACACTGACAGGGGAGTGATGAGGATTCCATTGGTTCTGGTCCTTCTGATGGAAAGCGCTGGAGTGGCGTTGCTGCTGTAGCCTCTGGTTCAACTGGTGGTCACGATACATGGAGTCCAATTGGTGTTGTTGCTCAAAGATGAAACTGCCATCTCTGTCCGAGTCCCCGAAAGTGGTCTTCAGAATGACAGACGAGCCTGGAACGGAGGTGTAGAGTTGAGCTCGTTGGTTGTTATCTTCAAACTGGCGTCCTTGATAAACTCTCTGTTGTTGTTGTTGTTGTTGGTTATGGAATGCTCTCTGTTGGTCCTGTCTCTGGAACTGGTTAGTGTTGATTTCCTGGCGAGATGTTTCTTGGTTGTTGTATTGCTGGCTTTGGAAATGCCCTTGACCTTGGAACTGACCCTGACTGAAGTGTTGGTTTTGGAATCTGCTTGGCTTTTCGAACTGGTCTTGGTTGGACTGACTCTGGATCTGGGCTTGGTTGGACTGACTCCGGATCTGGGCTTGTCTGTACTGTTGGGTCTGGAACTGATTCTGTTGCTTGTGGGTCTGGAACTGCTCTTGGTTCTGGAAGAGGTCCTGCTGGAATTTCTGCTGGCTTTGGAAGGAATGCTGTTGGAACTGCTGGGTCCTGAACTTCTGGTCTCCAAAATGGTGGCCTTGAGTCTTCTGGACAAAGGAGGCAGTGGAACCGCTACGAGAGTACTGTTGGGGCCCATGTGTGTTGACGGAGGCCTGGAATCCAGTGCCAGGCATTACAGAGTAGTCCACAACCCTCATGGCACCATCAGGCTCCACCACTTGGTACTGACCCACTACAGTGTTGCCTTGTCGTTCCTCCCTGGCTGCCTTACGGTCACCGGTGGAAGAAGCGTCCACACCGTAGGCATAGGCATAGTTACGGGTCTGGGAAGGAAATATCAGGGGTTGTATTCTTAGTTTATCCTTATTTATTCCTTAATTAAGTCATATTACCAAATAGATTTGCCAAAAATTAGTCATTCTTGAGAAGGAGTTAACATCCGTGAGGTAATTTATGGCAGGTCATTTTATAGTTCCCACTTTAAAACATAAATTTGTTATATTCCTAATACAAGTAAACCTATAGAGCAAATCTTTAAGTAAGCGGCCTTATTAGAAGTACGGTAGTGATACCACCTGTAATTATCCAAAAAATTAGCATACACTGTAGCTGCTCTACATTTTATACTAGATATTCCAAAAAGAAGAATAAGTAAAAATACAGGCAATAATGGCACTGTCTCATAAAAACATACTTACATATAAACATACATACATACATACATACATACTTACATACATACATACCTGGTCTCTGGTGTAAGGCGTGGCTCGCAATGCCTGCTGGGAATACTGGGCGTGTTTCTGCAGGAGTTCTGACGACGGTGTGAGTCCCTGGATGAGTTGGACGCCGTTGGAGTTAAGTTGATAGGTCCCATCCTGAGCCTTCACTCTCAACACCATCACCACCAACAACGAAAGTACCAATACCCGCATCTGTGACGTAAACACTTCCTTTAGAATTTCTATAATATCAAATATGTACAGTAAGTAAACATACAAATAAGTAAATAAACAAATAAATAAACTGATTCAAAGGCACTGAAAATTTTGCCCTTTCTGACACCAAGGCACTGACAACTAAAATAATACATAAATATTAATATACAAATGAGTCGTGAGGATAGCGAACCTTACCATCATTATCAAGATGTTGTTTGGAGAATGATACTATTGATACACCAGCCAGGCCTTATATATCTGTCTGGGTGTGGGGTGGGACGGGAGGGAGTGAGCAGGAGGAAGAAGGGAAGGGGATAGGGAGGAGGGGAGCAGGGGGAATAGTTGTAGGAAGAAAGGAAGGGGATAGGGAGGAGGAGAGCAGGGGGAATAGTTGTAGGAAGAAAGGAAGGGGATAGAGAGGAGGGGGGCTTAAAGGAGTGAGCAGGGGGAATAGTTGGAGGAAGAAGGGAAGGAGAGGAGTTTAAAGGAGTGAGCAGGGGGGAATAGTTGGAGGAAGAAGGGAGGGTGGAAACTTGAATGAGAGAGACAGGGAATAATAGTTACAGTAAGACAGAAAAGGGAGGTTGGTGGGCTGGAAAGAGGGGGACGAGGGAAGTAGTAGTTGTAGTAAGAAGGGAAGGGGACAAGAAAAGGGGGTAGGGTTGAAAGATAGGTGACAGGGGTAGTAAAAATGGAAGGGGTTAGTGAAGGGAAGGGCGATGGAGTTTTTTTTATACCAGTGGTGATTTGGACAGTACTGTTTTCTTTCCTCTCTCTCTCTCTCTCTCTCTCTCTCTCTCTCTCTCTCTCTCTCTCTCTCTCTCTCTCTCTCTCTCTCTCTCTCTCTCTCTCTCTCTCTCTCGTGTCATATTGCAAGAAATGGTTAGCAACAGAGGAATGACTGGAAGCGTGCAACCTTGAAATAAATAACTTCACCCTCCTCCGCTACCCTTGCCTTGGATTCTCACCTGTCCTTACCTGTCTACACGTTTACCTGTCCCAACTTGCTTTTCATCTATCGCCTACCTCTCATTATGAATCACTAATTAATCACTTGTCATCACCTGTACAGTCATACACATTATTCCTGAGAGAGAGAGAGAGAGATTACTATTTACTATTAAAGTTAGAATTCTGTTTTATAGTATAATTTGACAGAATTAGTAAACCTCCTATTTGACCATAAGAGACTAACTAACCCCTACCCCAGTAAGGTATTGAATTATATACTCACATAACATATATATCCCTTCCTTGTTTCAACGAACCCACGACCTTGATTGTGTAGTGATATCGTCGGGTGGATGGGGACGCCTGCTTCACATATCCCTCATGATTCTCTCTTTGTGACTCTTTGCAGGCCCTGTTGTTGTCCCTCATGATTCTCTTTTTGTGACTCTTTGCAGGCCCTGTTGTTGTTGTTGATGTTGTTGTTGTTGTTGTTGTTGTTGTTGTTGGTTCCAGGTTGATCACTCTACCGTCCTCCTTGCCTTCCTCTAGTGCTTGTTTCCTCGTCCATGTGTGTGGTTGTATGGGCTATGTTCTGTTCACTGCATTTCCTCAGAGGGTCCTTTCACTGTCCTCTTTGCTTCCTTATTTCCTTCCAGTAGTTCCTTGTGGTTGTGCTTGTATGGATTTTGTTTGTATGGGTTTCTTCCTTATATCCTTCCAGTAGTTCCTTATGGTTGTGCTTGTATGGATTTTGTTTGTGTGGGTTTCTTCCTTATATCCTTCCAGGAGTTTCTTATGGTAATGCTTGTATGGATTTTGTTTGTATGGGTTGCTTCCATATATCCTTCCAGTTATTTCTTACACATATACATACACACACACACACAAACCGGCACAATACATCACATACCAGCAATGTCATATGGCAGAGAGAGAGAGAGAGAGAGAGAGAGAGAGAGAGAGAGAGAGAGAGAGAGAGAGAGAGAGAGAGAGAGAGAGAGAGAGAGAGAGAGAGAGATGGGGGTCAAAAATTATACGATTATTATTTATGTGTAGGCCTACTGGGCAAATTGGAAGGCTAATGATATTCACCAAACCATGTAAATAAAAATAAAAAATAAAAAAATAAAAAAACAAGTTATCTCAATATACAAATAATGGATGTGTTTCGTAATATAGTTTGGATGAATCAGGAGCCACGGTGGTTGTGAAGATAAGGTTAAATATTTCATGCATCATAATTATGTTTTTTTTTTTTTTTTTTTTTTTTTTTTTTTTTTTTTTTTTTTTTTTTTTATTCAATCTCTGATATATAATGGTCTCGTGGCTCTGATGATGTGGATGTCTGTGTGTGTGTGTGTGTGTGTGTGTGTGTGTGTGTGTGTGTGTGTGTAAAACAGATGGTATAACTGTTTGCGTTTGCGTGTGTGTGTGTTTGTGTGTGTGTATAATAGATGATATAACTGTGTGTGTGTGTGTGTGTGTGTATGTGTGTTTAGAATAGATGATATAACTGTGTGTGTGTGTGTGTGTGTGTGTGTGTGTGTGTAGAATCAGAACTCTTTTGTTTCTTTATCTGACAACCGTATGTAAAAACAATGATAGATTACCTACCGTACGTGATTGACAGTGGTTAGTTAGGTATTATCAACAACACATACACTAATAATAACACGTCTGGTTCATGTTCTGTAGTTGTCTGTTCTCTTATCTCGTGTCTGTCTATCTATCTGTATGTCTGTGTGTGTGTCTGTATGTCTCTCTCTCTCTGTGTGATTGTGTGTGTGTGTGTTGTTATTGTTGTTGATTTTTCTCTCTACTTCTGGCCACTCTTCATACTTCCTTTCATTCCTAATCTTTGTACTTATATCCTCTCTCTCTCTCTCTCTCTCTCTCTCTCTCTCTCTCTCTCTCTCTCTCTCTCTCTCTCTCTCTCTCTCTCTCTCTCTCTCTCTACTGCAGTTGCAATGACGTGGGGTTGGTGTGTGTAATGATAACAAAATCCCACCCCGTTATCACCTTATCTCCTCACCAACCAATCACAGCCTATAGGGACCTCTGATAGTGCGATATGATAAGACACTGAAGATAACAAAAGACAGTCGGTGCATAGAACACACACACACACACATACACACACGCACACTATATATATACAACACATCAGAAACCTTATAACCAGTCGAGTCAAGTCTGTCTGTCCCTCATTGGTACTCGTTTGTAAGGTAGACTCGTTTCTACTTTGCTGTCCATGGCTCGTTGACTAGCTGACTGACTAACTGGTTGACTGATTGACTAACTGGTTGGCTGATTGGTTAACTGACACTGGAATTATTTTATACCGTCTATCCATCTCTAGTCTTCATGACCCGTGAGTGAATTAGTTTAGGATTTTTTTTTATTTTTATGTTCCGATACTGGACTTAAGCTTCATCACACCCGTTAACTGTTACACACACACACACGTCACGAATCCCGAACTGGTATACTCAGCCACAGGTTGAGGGAAATGAAGGTAATTCCCAAATACTACAGTTGTTATGGTACCAGTGAGGGTGTTCATTATAGTAACAATCAAAGGTACTACTTCAAGTGAATATAAGTGACCCATTGGACCTGATGA
>JAWZYT010000114.1:5000-37500 GCA_034508575.1 Petrolisthes manimaculis | reverse complement strand
GATGATTCACATACCCACAGAAAGGGCATATGAACTAAAAAAAAAATCCACAAAGTAATGCGTAGAAGAAAACAAACAAACAAACACGTGGGCTTCGTTACACATACCATAGATTATAATTATTATCATTTGGCCACACGAAGACGGGATTGAGTTTCACACACACACACACACACACACACACACACTCTACTATAATAATACCATAGATTAGAAGGTCGTTTACCTATTGTACCCACACGAGGACTACTGTATAGATATAGGTGTTGGTTCACAGAAAATAAAGTATGAGGATGGATAAGAGTGTGTGTGTGTGTGTGTGTGTTCCATTCCATTGCGCTTTCTGATGAATAAAACTTGCCATACTATTGTCAATCTTTGCTTTTGTATTCTGACAAACGCCAGACGATTTACATGTCACATTACTACAGACACTGAAATTTACAAAGAATCTCAAATAAATCTTGTATTAGTAGTAGTGTCTCTATTTAATATCTTATCAACAGTAACTTCAAGTTTAACCAAATTAATGATCTCAGTAGTAACCACCGGCTGTCATTGTTAAGTTATTGTGTAATTGGACATATTTTAGCTTAAAAGACAAAGAGAATAATATGACCTAGAAATTCCTTAAGATAATTGATACCTCCTGACAATTTTCATTTAATTCTGTAGAAATTACTGGCTTTCTTTCAGGGTTAAGTCATTGTGTAGCCTGACATATTTTAACTAATAATACAGAGAGAATATTATGATCTAGAAATGCCTTAAGGTCGTAATTCTTTTTTGTTACATTGGAGTGGCTTGATCCCTCCAAAGCATGCTAGGAAACAGGACCAGAAGAGCAAAAATAATGATGTTCTGTTGCTCGGAATAGTTTGAAGGAATCAGTAGCTCCAGATTTACCAACACAAAAACTTCCCCCTTAAGATATTTTGGCACTTGACTAGCGCCACACTGACACCCACACGTCTTTCTTGAGGAGGTGCCTGGTGTGTGATGGGTTGGCGTGAGGAGAGCTGATAAGGAGAGATTAGATTACAAGACAAAGTACAACAAGTTTGAAATGGCCTTAATTTCAGTATTGGCTGCCACCAGTGATCAGTTTAATCCTTAGTTTGTGTTACAGTTTGAGTCTACTTTACATCAGTAATATATACTTTGGATCAGGTAGAATTATACTTACTGTTCACACGAGACCCATGTTTGGCTAGTGAAAAATGAACGACTATTCCTATATAGTGATTACACTGTCCTTTGGAGTGATAACAGACAACTTTCATTTCAGATTGTTCATGATTGTGTTTTATTGCAGGTGACCTTGGGTGTACAATTGGTGGCATTGGATAAATCTTCTTTGTGTCGGTGTACTTCCTGCCTGGTTTAAGAGGATGGGCTGGAGACAGAATTTGCGGAGGTTCCGCGACCTTTTCTCAACCAAAGAGAATAGGAGGAGGAGGAGAGAATCAGAGGCCAATAGCACTACGCAGAAGGAAGAGAAGAAGACTGAATATTCCACAATGAAACAAAGCTTAAACCCAGAAAAGATTACGATGGTGAGGACCCATGATGAAGTTGACCCTGAAGGAGAACAGATGGGTCATCCAAATCATTATTCCCTTGACACAGATCCTGATGAGGAGGTGTTTCAGAGGCAGGCCTCACTACCAACAAGGAGCAGAAAACCCACGATTCGTATGAGAACCATAACTTCTCAGATGTCTGCTTCAGGTCATCGAGCATCCACCAGGAGTCTTCCTGTGAAGACCCAGCATTGCTCGGCAAGTGATACAGAAATTGTGAACCAAATAAATAATGATAGTTCACTGCAGGCGAGCCCAATTGTGTCTGTGTTTGGATCAATGTCATTGTTAAAGGAGCCTCCTGATGTACCTTCCTCTCCTCCTGCTGTTGGCAAGATCAGTAGACTTATTTTCCACAGTGACAGCCATGATGACAGAGATAAACACCCACGTCAACGTTGTCGAAGTCGTGCAAATAGCAAGTCTCTCATCAAAGTCAAATACACGAAAGTATATGGAGAACAAGATGGAGCATACAGGAACGATTCTGTTCCTAGGGGTCTCATATTCATGTGCAACTTCTCAAAATTCAAGGATGATAAACATAGTGAACGAATCGGGTCTGAGAAGGACTATGAAAACCTACTGGATCTATTTCATCAGATGGGCTATGGTCAGAGGAACCGTAAGGAAAAATTTTGCTGCACAGGCTATATTACCAAGGATGAATTTATGAATCGACTTCAAGCATTCAGTCATGAAGGGAAGCATAAGATGTCATGCTCGTGCATTATCATCATTATGAGCCATGGATCTGGACCCAAGACTTTCCTCACTTCGGACAACCAAGAGGTTGACCTGATGGATGTGTATAGCATCTTTGACAACATCAACTGTGAGTTGCTCAAGGGCAAGCCTAAGATCTTCATACTTCAGTTTTGTCGCAGCCAAGCAACCAATAGGCATCTAGAAAACACATATCCCAATGAAATCATGTGGAGGAAAATGATGAGGGAGGAAATAGCAAAATACATGCAGCAACATCAACAAGATGCAGGCCTTGCCTTCCAAAATGTACAAGACGAAGAAAACCCTAGGAGTCCAGTGCATCTGGTCATACAGGAAATGAGCAGGAAGACATCGACAACATCATTCTCCTCACAGACAATGGAATTATTACAGTGTCCAGGCCCAGAAATGCAGCAACTGGAGACCTCCTACCCCTTCGATGTTGATGGCCGCCATCTTCAACCACAGCTGCCACATGAGGGTCTTCAGAGGTATTCAGACATGTACTCCATCTTCTCCACAGCCTCCGGGGAACTCTCTCGCAGAGATAAACGCAAGGGCTCACTCCTGATCCAGGCCATCTGTCACGTATTTGCTGAGAATGCTTACCATGACGACATTGAAACTCTGGTCCGTAAAGTATCCACATACATGAGAAGAACTTTGCAGAGAGATGACCCCATTCATGTACCAAGGCAGACCTGTGAACGTACCAACAATGGCCTAGATAAAACCTTCTATTTCAACCCACACGAGAACTCCTATAGTCGCCACAAGACCATTTGAAGCACACCCACAGTCCCACACTTGGAATGGCATGAATTAAACTCTTAGACCAAATTAGCAGAGACACTTTACAGAATGTGGCAGGTATGAAGAATGGTGCTCAGGAAAGTAAAGGCATGTTGAGAATTAGTGACAGTCCAAAGAATTATGTAACTTAGAAAATTGATTGTCCATTTATGAGAGGTAATTTGTTACAGCTTAAAAACTTATTTTAGTAAATGGCTTATGTTATGTGACAGGAGACAAGAAAGCTACCTATATACAGTAGCCCACCTGAGATCTAGAGCAGGCGGTTTCTGGACGACAGCCCACCCAAAGCCTGTTTTTATTATGTGTGTTTGAATACGTATGAATGCATAGGTACAGTACCTTTTTTGACCTAAGCCTGTTATTTTCCTGGATATATTGATAACATATATATTATTATATTATAGGTGTAATGTTTGAGTCTGTAGTGGTCCTTACTCATGTAATACAATGCTACTTAAGTTATACATGAAACATACATATATTCATATCCTGAAAATAACAGTATTCATGTTTATATTTTGGCATCCTTAATAAATCAGAGGAATCGCATATATACATTAGTTTACCTATTTCAAATATTTACCTTATACTTGTATCAGATTATATTCTAATACTTTGTGTTTTAAAACCAGGGATACAAGTTTTGGATACTAATGGCTGTGGTCGGTGTATGTAGGCTAAGGCTATTATTAGTCTGTACATTATGATCTCAGTAGCTTATATTTTTATTGTTATTGTCTTTTTACAAATTTAATTATTGCACAAACTATATAATAACATAATTATTGTTCTTTTATGAATGTTTCTATGTTCATTTCCTTCAGTATTGAAATAAAAAACACACTGTTTCTCAGTTATATATATTTTCGTAATATATATTTATACATATAATTATATTGTCAAAAGTGATGAAACATCAATATGAAACTTGATCTATACAAGAGGAATGTTATTGTTCATATTTGTAGAGGATTGGGGAAATGTTGAGTAAGATTATCAGAAGAGACTTGTTGTTTTCAATAAGGAAATTCCTATTGAGTAGAAGCCTTTTATGATGACGTGACACTGCTTTTGTAATTGTTGTGTGTTAGGTGTTATGATGGTGAGAAACACTTGATGGTAAATGTGAGGGTAGTGAATCCTCCAAACTATATTATCACGAAACAGATCCATTATGAGTAAAATAAAACAACACTGGAGTGATAATTATGCTTCCTGGGAGAGTTTGGGGGAATCAGTAACCTTTCCACTTACCAAAATTGGTTCTCCATTTAAACATTGGTCTTTCTCAAACAGTGCTTGCTTCCTTATTCAGTCTGTCTCTTCAGAGTTTTGAGTTCTTTCCTTCCAATTCGGACAGTTTGTAAAGGGAACTTATTTCAAGAACAAAAGTGCATCATAATTATGTACATACATTTTCACACCTTGTAATTTCCTCATCAATAAAACTTAATCCGAGATGAATTGAACGGAAGAATACAGTGAAAGGAAGAATGAACCGGGTATAAAATTTTCCCAGTCACAATTCACACATTTCTTTTAACTAATCAACTTTGGCACGAGACGAAGAACAGTGAGAACGAACCATCCCATATTCTTTGTTGCAGACACTCATAATAAAAAATAAAGCCAAATATTTATGAAACAGATTGGTGAACGTGTTTGAAGGTTCTACTGGTGGAAACAGTTTGAATAAATTATCCTTCTCTGGGATGAACAAACATCTCCAATAATTTTTATATATTTCTTTTAATTAACAAAGGTTTTATGACATTGTAGTACACACAAACACACATTCAAACACACACATTAAAAAGTCATTCAATTACATGGTTTATTATTAGACCTAAATAAACATAAATACCTAATGTACAGTTTGTAGTCGCACCTGCGTTGTTTCCTGACTCATAACTCACACACATACACAGTACATACATACACTCACACAGTACATACATACACTCACACATGTGGATCATCTGAGAGAAAGAGGGAAATAGAGTTAAAATTCAGGAAAAATATATAACATTTGAAAAGATACAATCCTCGAGGAACCATTTTTGCTTTGGCGTGACATAATGATGAAAGATTAGAATTTCTGGAAAAGAGACGATTTTAACATGTAATCATATTTATACAGCATGAATAAAATGTAAAGAGATTCAATAAAAGTGCAGTCCCATGCCATGATAAGTATCCAGGTGTGTTTGGAATAGCCTGATGAGGTGTTAATTAAAAGAACTCCAGTAAGTAGGAGACAGGATAAGCCATTTGTAATTTGTTCACTGTGTGGTATGTCAGATGATTTCTAATTTCAACGTGACCTGGATATGACTCATGGCTGTACAGTTAGACACAGGGATTCTCGGTACAGTCGAGGCGTCAGATTCATCTCGTCCATCTCCAGTAAGCAGCGGTGACTTTATTCCGGCACTTGTTTATCGTCGCCTCCCACATCATGGTTTCTGACCCGGATGCCGTATATCTTTTTATTCACTAAGGAACTTCATAAAGGGAGGAGCTGAGCATTTTCCACCTGCATGGGCTGTACCACCAATACCTGCGTCCAACTGTACGTACATTAAAAAATAAGTGAAAGTTATAGTCTGCGGAAGATAAACTTTTTTGAGCACATGACATTTTTACACCAGAACTTGAATAATTGACAAGAAAGGGTTGGTTCGTACAGTGCTTGTCAATTTAAAACTTCATTCACCGTGTGCAATTCAACAACAATACAAATAATTATCTGTATTCAAGTGACGGCTAAATAAATGACTTTGAGTATTTCGAGGTAAATTCACACAACAACGAGATCTAAATAACATGATTGGAAGTTTTACTAGTATCATCTGTTTGTTTTGGTTTGATGAGCCAATCAGAAACATAGTGATGATGATGATGATGTTTTTGATGATGATTGATGATGATAGGGAAGAATGTATTAGTATTTTAATTAACTATAACACCGTTTGATACTACGGCCCATACATAAGATATACATTTACACTAAGATCAGGCCAGGAAACAAACAAACAAACAAACAAACAAACAAACAGATTAGCCCTACTGTATTAAAGACCCTGTGATTGTGTATGAATATTGAAGGCTTCTGATTCCTCCTAACCATGCCACGAAACAAGCTCCTTCCATATAGGTGTGTGTGTTTCGTGGCAATATTTGAAGGACCAATTTATCTCCAATTTTCTGACTACATCACTCACGGGTCCCTTAAGATGACAGTCTGGTTATGATGTTCAGTAAATAATGATGCAAATGAAAAGATGAGTTTACATTATTCATAAAGTGATAGATTGTACACTGTTGGTAAATCTAGAGTAACTGATTCCCACCAAAATATATCAAGAAAATGGTCACCATTATTATTATTATTACTATTATTGTTATTATTATTGTTGTTATTATTATTATTATTGTTTTTTATTGTTATTATTATTATTGTTATTATTATTGTTATTATTGTTATTGTTTATCTGGTCCTGTTGTTTCCTGGCATACTTTGGAGGAATCAAGGTGCTCCAATGTACCAAGAGTATGTATGTTATACCTTTAAGTGATAAGATGATAAATTATTTGACTGACAGACATACTGGCCTTAAAGGGATTATAATAGATTGACTAGTTGACTGATTAATTGACTGATTACCACTTCCTATTTAGAGATGATAGACTGGCTGACTAACTGGGTAGGAGTTAAAATGATTGAGTTACACTTAATCTGACAGATCGACTGACTATTGGTAAACTGATTGACTTAGTAGATAGGTGACTGACTGACTGACTGACTGACTGACTAGCTTCTTCATCCCTTGTCATACATAATATTCAGTCATCTATAAGGTAATAATAACAATGTGGAGTATCATATAATGAACTATTATTTCTGGCTATTTAACTGCCTGACTAGCTATTAATTAAACTGATTCCTTGATAACACACACACCATCCTCAGTGTCTCATTTACTTACTATCTCACACACTCAATTATTTAAGAGAATACATATGACCTACCTCTCTCTCTATATATATATGTATACAAATGTGTCGCTTTATTAGCCTACCAGAATGATCACCATCACTTAATTAAGAGAATACATCTGACCTACATCTCTCTCTCTATATATATATTTAATTTCTTGCTTTAATAGCCTATCTGAATAATGACTGTCACTTGTTGGTATATTGTGTAACGTTAGATTTGAAGGCCCTAGTAGCAATAACCATAAAAGTAATGTTTAATACATTTTCAAATACTGCATAATGATCTACAAATAGATTAATATTATATCCTATACATCTATCCTTTACATCCAACTTTATTGTCATTTCCACTATACTATTCGTTGTACAGAACTTGTCCCACAAAGATGTAACTAGCAGCTAAACCATCGAATGCCTGTTTAATGAAATTCTTGATAAATTAGCTCTAGATTAATGTACAGCTGCATTTTAATACATTTTTCTGATGTGCATAATAACTAAAAATACAAAGTTGCATTGTATCTATCGAAACATTTATACTGTACACTTATACAGCCAAATTGAACCTTATTACCACCTTAACAATTATTTATTATTGCACTGCTGCTGTACCTCTTCATCTTCTTCTGGCGTCATATGGAATTCCTGTATATACAACCAAATGAAACTAAACCTATTGTAATAAATGTTGGAGAATTAACATTTATATATACAGCCAATTTACAATCACATCTCATTATTTATTTATTTATTGTATGACTAGTCAGTGACCCCAACCCCCTCCCCCCGACTCCCCCCCCCCTCACCCCCACCCTTGTCATCTCTAAGGGGTGGTAGTATACATTGGGTACATTGGAGTGCCTTGATTCCTCCAAACTATGACAGGAAACAGTAACAAATTCACAAAAATAATGGTGGTCTGTTGTTGCTTGACATAGTTTGAAGGAATCAGTTGCTCCAGATGTACCCAAACTGTACCATCTCTTTAATTTAGCCAACCTGAAAGCACTTCTCATTGTTTATCAAATTTGATTTTTTTTTTTATAAACAATGCTGTCTGTATCTCAAACAAACCTTATTTCGTTTTCCATCGTGTGTATTGCATATTAAATTAATACTTATATCGTATAGTAATATCAAATTGTCTGATCAAATAAACCATATTTCTTAATACAATTATTTCCTTATTATTTGTCGTACCCTTTTTGTTTTTTGTTTTTTACTCGTTTTCACATTTTTTTTTTTTTATCAAGAGCAAATAATACCGGTAATATTTTTTGTTATAGTCAACAGTTAACAGCAGTATCATCATCTCTCATCAGACCAAATACTAACTTCTTCCCCGTGAATAAAAACACCATCATTTCTTAATATAAATAGCGTATTATAATATTATATCTTAGTGCAGGTACCCAACTTGTATTTTCATATTTCAGTTACATTTTGATTGTGTTGTAGCTCTCATACATAATTATTTCAAAATTATTGTATTCTTGTTTCATATGTCATTCTCATGTAATAATTATTTTCTTATTTGAGTTATGAATATTTCTTGATGTTTATGTAAGTTATGACTATTTCTTGATGTTTATTTACTTTCTGACATGTTTCTGTTGTTGCATGTTATCAATTCAATATTTTACTACTGAGTATCTTTTCGATTCCAGCCTTTTGTTTTGATACTTACAATAAATTTACAGTTAGTTATTCATTATATATACAATGATGCTTTTTCTTTCACTTCATCATACTCCTTGGTTTATACTTGTGTTTTCTTTATATTTAATAGAATATTCATTGATAATCTAAATTTTTGTTTCCTGCTACTAAAACATTCTCTGATGTCTCTATTTACACACAGTTCCTTCGTTTGTACATTGTCCTTTGTTTTGTTTTTCATTAGCATTATCTTCATTACAATTTCATCCCTACATCATTATTTTTATCACAACATGCAACATTGTTATTACAGTTCCAAGGCAGTTTCTTTTCTATTGTTTACATAATACACACAACAAACACATACTGTACTGCTTCTTCTTCTTCTTCTTCTTCTTCTACTTCTTCTTCTTGTGTGTATGTTGGTGACATTTCTGTAATTCCATCTTGTGTTTATTATTTCTCTTCTTCATCTGTTATTGTCGTTCACCAAACACGGCATTTTCTCTCTGGGTTCATCCTACTCCCCACCGGGCAGTTAAAGGCTTCGCTGAACTCTTCTGAATTCGAGAGCGTTCCAATAACCCTGTTGATGGCAAAATACAATATTCTAATGAGTTACGTTTTTAATTATATGTTTTATAAATTATTCAGAGTTTGATTTAATCTGAGTTACGTTTTATTTCAATTATTCAGAGTTTGATTTAATCTGAGTTACGTTTTTAATTATATGTTATTTAAATTATTTCAGAGTTTGATTTAATCTGAGTTACGTTTTTAATTAATGTTTTATAAATTATTCAGAATTTGATTTAATTTGAGTTACGTTTTTAATTATATGTTTTATAAATTATTCAGAGTTTTATTTAATCTGAGTTACGTTTTTAATTATATGTTATTTCAATTATTCAGTGTTTGATTTAATCTGAGTTACGTTTTTAATTATATGTTATTTAAATTATTCAGAATTTGATTTAATCTTCCCTTGAGGAAAAGTAAAGATTAAATAAGAAACAAAAGGCCTTGGAATATAGACAATATATTGAAACTTCATATTGCCGTCACCTGTCGTAAATATTATGACATTTTTAGTATATTACGGTGTTAAGATAGTTATGGTGTCAAGAAAGTATCACAGAAGTCAATAATTCATTTTTTTTTTTTTTTCAACAAAACGAGAGATCATCATTTTGGTGTAAAGATGGACATGAACAGGATCTTTTAAATAGAGTCAGTTGTTAATAATGTTAATAATTATGATGAATCTTTGCCTTAGTTCATTATCGTATAGATGAGGTCAGGTCAGGTTAGGTTTAGGTCAGGTCAGGTGAAGTGAGATTAGTGTAGATTAAGTTTGATCAGGTTAAACTTAGAATAGAGGTCAAGTCAGAGGATATCAAATCAAGTCAGGTTAAGTGAGATTAGTGTAGGTTAGATTTGATCAGGTCAAGCTTAGAATAGAGGTCAAGTCAGATGATATCAAATCAAGTCAGGTTAAGTGAGATTAGTGTAGATTAAGTTTGATCAGGTTAAACTTAGAATAGAGGTCAAGTCAGAGGATATCAAATCAAGTCAGGTTAGGTTAATTAAGGGTAGAACAATAACTCCTCTTGTGACCTCACCTGAACTTGTTTGGGGAGTGCTGTCCGCTCCTAAGTTTGGTCAACATGGCCTCGGGACTGTTGACCTCACACCAGATTTGACCAAAGTTGAGGAAGAAGAGTTGGTCGTGGGTGAGATTAACGTAAGGGACCGTCACCTCCTCGTCATGTGTCTCCCTCCACGTCTTGTAAGCCTGTGGAAAGTCAGAGAGAATGTACAGTCGCGGTCAATGATAAAGAGAATGTACAGTCGAAGTCAATAATAAAGAGAATGTACAGTCGAAGTCAATAATAAAGAGAATGTACAGTCGAAGTCAATAATAAAGAGAATGTACAGTCGAAGTCAATAATAAAGAGAATGTACAGTCGAAGTCAATAATAAAGAGAATGTATGTACAGTTGAAGTCAATAATAATCATCCACATATGGGTGCCTCAAACAATTTACTGTCTAATTTTGTTTTCACGTTCACATATGATATTATTGTTTTAAGTAGTGTATAACTGCTGAGAATGTACAGTTAAAGTCAATAATAATCATTCACATATGGGTGCCTCAAACAATTTACTGTCTAATTTTGTTTTCACGTTCACATATGATATTATTGTTTTAAATAGTGTGTAGCTGCTTCTTGTCAATTAAAAGATGGTAGTTAACCTATGTATTGGAAAGTTGATTAGCTCAGAAACAGAGGGAAGCTGTCAAACTCTTATTATTGATTATATTTGACCGCGACTGTAGCAGATTAGGCCTATATAATTTTATGCTGGATTCATTTATTAGACAACAGAATACCTGCTATATAATATACTTCCTTCTAGTCAAACTGTATTAGAATCCACAAAACACAAGCCTTAGTAACAGTAAGGGAACTTCAGAGAGTGAATAAAAAAAGAGGAGAAATAAATTGTATGACATGATATAAATTGTGTTCGTAGCCTAAGGTACCATAATTATGATACAGTCAAGAACAATAATTCCCGGATCTTTTTAGAATAATTTTACACTATACTATATCATCAGTTTATTTACATTTCAGCCTAGCAGGGGTCGGTCAATTATTTCACTGCACACATACATTATAATATTGTGAGTGACGTTAATTAATACCTGATAGGAGATCTTGATGCCAGCGTTGTCAGCGATGTTCTCCCCCAAGGTGTTGACTGGGTTGATCTTGAGACCCACCTCGTCCACTTTGTACTCACCATATTGATCTGTGACACGAAGAGGAAGAGAGGGAGTTGAAGAGGAAGAGAGGGAGTTGAAGAGGAAGAGAGGGAGTTGAAGAGGAAGAGAGGGAGTTGAAGAGGAAGAGAGGGAGTTGAAGAGGAAGAGAGGGAGTTGAAGAGGAAGAGAGGGAGTTGAAGAGGAAGAGAGGGAGTTGAAGAGGAAGAGAGGGAGTTGAAGAGGAAGAGAGGGAGTTGAAGAGGAAGAGAGGGAGTTGAAGAGGAAGAGAGGGAGTTGAAGAGGAAGAGAGGGAGTTGAAGAGGAAGATAGGGAATTTATTTAGAAGGGAGTCACCTGTATTGATATGTAGGTGTGGATTTAGGGGGGGTAATCCCAACCCCCCCCCAAACCCCTACCCCCCCAAGCCTGTCCCCTTATTCCCACACCCCTTTAACGATAATAAGGGCCATGAATGACTCGTATGTATGTATGTATGTCTTTTTTTTATAGTGGTGGAACCCAAGACAGGAATGGTAATACATACAACAAAGCAAACTGCAGGGAAGATGGCAGAGTTTCATATTTCTCAAGGCTGACGGGATATTTGCAGAGTTTTTTGTTTATGTCGTGTCCTTGTATATTTATTATTTTTTTTATTTACTTGTTTATATGTTTTTTTGTTTATTTACTTATTTATTTTTTATTTTTTTGTTTTTTATTTACTTATTTACTTTTCATTTTGGGTTTTGATATGCAGGATATTTCCATGTAATTTTGTTTCGTTATTATCTGTAGTATTATTATCAACTCACTCACCCACCCACCCCCACCCCAACCAACCCCAACCCCAACCCCCTTTTCACTCACCCCACCCACACACCAACTCACTTAACACACCCACACACACCCTTCACACTCACCCCACACACCCACACACACCCTTCTCAATCACCCAACTCACCCACCCACAACCCCCTTCTCACTCATCCCACCCCACACACACACACTCACACCCTTCACACTCACCCAACATACAAGAAGCCCTCTGGTAGAACTTAGACACATCCTCTGCCTTCCACCACTGTTGAAGGTTGCCATTCTTGTCAAACTGGCGTCCCCGATCGTCAAAGCCGTGGGTAATCTCGTGTCCTATCACCACACCAATGCCTCCGTAGTTGAGGGAACGTGGGAAGGCAGGATGGTAAAACGGAGGCTGTAGGATGCCCGCTGGGAACACTACATTGCCGAAGGGAGAGAATGTTGGGTTAGAATAGAATAGGACCCTACATTGGCAAAGGGAAGAATGTTGTGTTAGAATATATTAGAACACTGCATTGACGAAGGGAAGAGAATGTTGTGTTAGAATAGAATAGAACACTGCATTGGCAAGGAGAGAAGGCTGTGTTAGTAGAATATTTCGGGAATACTACATTGACGAAGGGAAGGAAAGAATGCTGTGTGTTAGTAGAATATTTTGGGAACACTGTATATTTGTATGAATGCATTATATGTGTGTTAAATATATACATACCTTAAATAAAATACCTTCAAAAAGTATATGAATGTATGTTTGTATCAATGTGTGTATGTATGTATTTATGTATGTGCATGTGTGTGTATGTATGTATGTGTGTGTGTATGTATGTATGAATCTATTTATGTATGTATGTATGTATCTATATGTGTATGTGTATGTATGTATGTATGTATGTATGTGTGTATGTATGTATGTATGTATGTATGTATGTGTGCCTAATCATCATCTACACATACATTATAATACCCGGACTAACTTACCAGTATGTATGTCTAATCATCAGCTACATAACATTAAAATAACCCGAGCTAACTTACCAATCATATTCTTGGACCTGCTGTAGTAGGCGTTGACGACGGCCGGGGAGGTGACCCAGGCAGTACGGTTAACGGGTACGGATAGCTGGTTGTGGTTAGTCCGGGCGTGGAACTGTAGCATCTTGAGTACGTTCTCGAAGTGGGTGTCCTCCTTGAAACTCAGCTGCAGGAGGAGGTAAACAAAAGAGAGAGAGAGAGGGTGAGGGTCAAGTTAGTCTATGTTTTCTTGAAGTTCTGTAAACGTCCCCCTGAAATTCAAATGCAAGAGGTGATAAACAATGAAAGAGAGGGTGAAATTAGTCAAGATATTCGTGAAGTTTTGTAGACATTACCCCTGAAGCTCACGTGGAAGAGGAAGTAAACAAGAGAGAGAGAGGGTGAAGGTCAAATTAGTCTAGGTTTTCTTGAAGTACTGTAGACATTACCCCTGAAATTCAAGTGCAAGAGGAAGCACAGTACATAATTATGAGAGAAGAAGTGGGTCGAGTTAGTGTAAGCATACTTGGGTTTGAGAGGGAAATGCTGAGATGTTTGGGAGGGGTGTGGAGATTATTACAAATATATGGAATTGAAAAGATTACACTCCAAGGTATACAGGGGAAGGGGTCGAGTCCATAGTAAAGCAATGGTGATAATGTGTCGCACCAGTATTATTCAAGTTGTCCCCCTCCTCTGCCTTCCCTCTTCATCCATGTTGCTTTACTCTCTCTCTCTCTCTCTCTCTCTCTCTCTCTCTCTCTCTCTCTCTCTCTCTCTCATGGATGGTGTTGAAAGACTTATTGGGCTTCACTCCCTATCACTGTGGGGGTGGATGAGTTGGTAGGTAGTCAGGTTACAAAATTTCAGAGTTTGCGGTTTAAACAAGATCTGCAGCTGTGGATGGGTAGGTGGAGTGGGAGGATGGATGGGAGGGAGGATGGGGTGGGATGGGGGTGGGTGGGAGTGGGTGGGGGAAATAGATGGGTGTGTGGGTGGGGTGAGGTGAGGTGAGGTGGGCCACTAGTTGTCGTCCTTCCTGCTTCAACATCACGCATTGCTCAGTCACTCGTCTCGTCCTTGCAATATTGAGTTTGTACCCATGTAGACAAACAAACACCTTCCCATTTCACCCTCCCATCCCCTCACTCACTCACTCACTCACTCACTCACTCACTCCTACAATCTTGTGTGTGTGTACATTTCAACCAGGTAAAAAATATGAGGTATAATCCTAGTCTATTATTTTCCAGATATATGGATATATTTCCAGACATATCGATAACCCTCCAACACACACACACACACACACACAACAACAACAACAACAACAACAACAACAACAACAACAACGATATTCTCCCTTCCACAACCCCTCCAACACACACACACACACACACAACAACAACAACAACAACAACAAAGATTTTCTCCCTTCCACAACTATACCTCATAATAATACGCCGGCTCCCTCCTCCCTTGCCCCTCCTCCCACCTACACCCACACACACACACACACCTACAAACTTCACCTCACCTCACCTCATAGTACACCTGATCCATGTAGGTGTCGTTGAGGAGATAATCAGGATAACCCACATTCTTGACTATCGTATCCACCTTCTCCTGGGCCACCTTCCTTGTGTCTTCGTGCATCCAGCGGGCCTCGTCCAGGGCAGTTCGGAAAGACTCACGGATTAAGCCTATCATCTCGTGGGTCTGTGTGAAAGAAAGACAAAATTATATTAAGTGCTGGGTTAACTAATGATAGACAAAATATAATTAAGTGCTGGGTTAACTAATGATGATAATGGGGTTCTAAGATAGACAAAATAAAATAAAGTACTAGGGTTAATTAACGATAGACAAAATATAATTAAGTGCTGGGTTAATTAATGATAATGAGCTTCTAAGATAGACAAAATAAAATAAAGTACTAGGGTTAATTAACGATAGACAAAATATAATTAAGTGCTGGGGTTAATTAAATGATGATAATGAGCTTTTAAGATAGACGAAGGAATATAAAGTACCATTGTTTATTAGCGTTTACTCACGTCGTTCTTACTGGCCTCAGGGAAATACCTCTTGACAAACATGGCCCCCACCACGTACCCAAGATTCCCACTCACGTACGTCACGCACGACCTCCACCTGCAGGCACGTAAGGGGGGAAGCAGCACGGGATGAGTGATTGGGGATAGTGGGTCTCTCTCTCTCTCTCTCTCTCTCTCTCTCTCTCTCTCTCTCTCTCTCTCTCTCTCTCTCTCTCTCTCTCTCTCTCTCTCTTATTTTCATCTTCCCTCATAATCTCTCACACACACTTATTTTCATCTTCCCTCATAATTTCTCTCTCTCTTTCTCTTTCTCTCTCTCACACACACACACTTATTTTCATCTTCCCTCATAATCTCTCTCTCTCTCTATTTCTATTTCTATTTTACTCCACTTGCACCCAATCCTTCACATTCAACACCCTCCCTCACAATAAAAAAAAAAAAGTCATCAGTCAGTACCTCTCTCTTTTCTCCATTCCATCGTCCCTTACCTTTCCGGCTGACTCTTGCGACCAAACAGAACCTTAATATAATCTTGCTTTACGTTGGTGTAGGATTCCCCGAGGTTACTAATGCGGTTCTTGACAAAACGCCACATCAGGTAGTTGCTTATGGTTCTGGAGGGAAAGGAGGGAAGGAGACAGGGTAAGTTCTCATTGGTTTGGTTAGGTTAGGTTTGGTTATATATTATTGGATTGGGTCGTGTTGAGTTGTGTGATGTTTGTGTTTGCATTCTGTTGTGTTGTGTTGTGTTGTTATGTTATGATATTGTGTTCCTACCCTGTGTTTATCTTTATCATCACTACCATCCTCACCACTACCATCAACACCACCACTACCACCCACACCAATACCACCACCACTACCACCCTCACCACTACCACCACCACCACCACTACCATCAACCTCACCACCACCACCACCACTATCCTCCTCACCTGTTATTCGTGTCTTTGAGAAGCGAAACCAATTTTTTGAAGTAGTCGAGACCAAAGACGACCACCTCTTCCATTTGTGTGTTGTTCCAAGTGATGATCTCCAAGTACGACTCCCAGTCTATCTGTTGCGAGGTCAGGTGAGGTCAGGACAGGTCAGCTTCTCTTAGATTAGGTGAGGTGAGGTCAGTTTGTTTTAGATTAGGTAAGGTCAGTGTGTCTTTGATTAGGTTAGGTCAGGTGAGGTCAGGACAGGTCAGCTTCTCTTAGTGAAGTGAGGTCAGTTTGTTTTAGATTAGGTGAAGTAAGGTCAGTGTGTCTTAGATTAGGTCAGGTCAGTTTGTTTTAGATTAGGTGAAGTCAGTTTGTTGTAGATTAGGTGAAGTCAGTTTGTTTTAGATTAGGTGAGGTCAGTTTGTTTTAGATTAGGTGAAGTCAGTTTGTTTTAGATTAGGTGAAGTCAGTTTGTTTTAGATTAGGTGAGGTCAGTTTGTTGTAGATTAGGTGAAGTCAGTTTGTTTTAGATTAGGTGAAGTCAGTTTGTTTTAGATTAGGTGAGGTCAGTTTGTTTTAGATTAGGTAAGGTCAGTTTGTTTTAGATTAGGTAAGGTCAGTTTGTTTTAGATTAGGTGAGGTCAGTTTGTTTTAGATTAGGTGAGGTCAGTTTGTTTTAGATTAGGTAAGGTCAGTTTGTTTTAGATTAGGTGAGGTCAGTTTGTTTTAGATTAGGTGAGGTCAGTTTGTTTTAGATTAGGTGAAGTCAGTTTGTTTTAGATTAGGTAAGGTAGAATTTGGCATAACCTAGTGTGACCTTTTATTATCTGGCTTGATTAATTCTTACCAGATTTGACCTAAATTACCCCAACAATACCTATTATAACCTAACATAACCATTGATGACCTGGCGTGACCTGACCTCTGAAACCTCGTCCTGTAGCTCCTGTAAGGTCATGCGGCGGTGGACAGCGGACAGGTTACGACGCTCCTCAGCAGCCGTCAGAATCTGGGGGGGGGGGCGAGAGGGGGGTTATTATTATTATTATGATTATTATTATTATTATTATTATTATTATTATCATTATCATTATCATTATCATTATCATTATCATTATCATTATTATTATCATTATCATTATCATTATCATTATCATTATTATTATTATTATTATTATTATTATTATTATAACAGGTACAGTCTTTGTTGTCAGTCCACTTTTCCTGTACTAGATATAAGTGCTGTCAACTGTACATCAAAACCAAAAAGCCTGGTGATAAGTGTTGTATATACTGACCCTGGATATTTGCTGTTCAAAGTGGAGTACATCAGTCATATCAAGGAGAGCAGAGGAGAGAGGAGCTCCTAACATCTGAGTCACTTGTAGCATTAAGTTCATATAGGCCTCACGGTACAAGTAGTCCCCGGGGTTGATGAAGTATTCCCGACCAGGTAACCCCAGCTCAGGTTGGTCCAGCTGTGTGTGTACGGATGGTGATAGGTAGATAAAATGTTGTTATATAGGTGAGGTGGCAGGTAGATTACATGGTATTATAGGTGGGGTGGCAGGTAGATTACATGTTGTTATATAGGTGGGGTGGCAGGTAGATAAAATGTTGTTATATAGGTGGGGTGGCAGATAGATTACATGGTATTATATAGGTGGGGTGGTAGGTAGATTACATGGTATTATAGGTGGGGTGGCAGGTAGATAAAATGTTGTTATAGGTGCATGGGGTGGCTGGTAGATTACATGGTATTATATAGGTGGGGTTGCAGGTAGATAAAATTGTTATATAGGTGGGGTGGCAGGTTGATTACATGGTATTATATAGGTGGGGTGGCTGGTAGATTACATGGTATTATATAGGTGGTGGCAGAGAGACAGGCAGACAAGATAGAAAAAAATATATACATCATACTGGGTCAATTCCAATCTAACTTTTTTAACCATCAGCATTTATCTATCTATTCCAATCTAACTTTTTTAACCATCAGCATTTATCTATTTATTCCAATCCAACATTTTTAACCATCAGTATATATCTATCTATTCCAATCTAACTTCTTTAACCATCAGTATTTATCCATTTATTCCAATCTAACTTTTGTACCCATCAGCATTTATCTATCTATTCCAATCTAACTTTTTTAACCATCAGTATTTATCTTTTTATTCCAATCTAACTTGTCCCTTCTTCTTCGTGACCTCCTCCCTCACCTCACCTCACCTCACCTGTATGATATGATTAGACGAGTTGGTGATATCAGCAGCCACCCACTCCGACACCAGGATATCGTTGTTGTAGTTACGGAGGTGGGCCATCTGTCGCACCCAGTCGTAACCCGTGTCGTCCCATTCGTCTCCCTGTAACACCGGCCACCCTCCCAGCTCTCTCAGAAGGTCCAGAAGAGGTTGGGCTCCCAGTTCCTCAATGGCATCTTGGGGTTGACGACGTAGGAATAGAATTAGTTTTTCTTATTTTGGTGGTGTAGGATGTGTTGGGGTTTCTTGTAGGATGGGATAGACGTGCGTAGGATTAGATTAGTTGGTGTTTTGGGTGGTGTAGGATGTTTTTGGTGGTGTAGGATGTGTTGGGGTTTCTTATAGGATGGGGTAGACGTGGGTAGGATTAGAATTAGTTTTTTTTTGGTGGTGTAGGTTGTGTTGGGGTTTCTTGTAGGATGGGGTTGACGTGGGTAGGATTACTATATTTGTACTGTATTTATAACCTAAAATGTACTACTGTTCATACATAAATATCACGTATCATACACGATCACAGACTGTATTACCTGTGTTCATGCATCCTGTGTAGAGTGTCTTGACTGACTTGGTGATGTTGTTGTCTGATGAAGATGGGGGTTCCTCAAGTAGGGACCTCAACACGTCGTCTAGGTCCTCCTTCAGGCGCTCGAATGTGTTATCCACCGCCTAAACGAGTGGCAGAAGGAGTTGTTGTAGTAATACAAAGGAATACAAAGGAAGTACAGGCAACAGGAGGTCCATAATGGCATTTTACGAGGTTACCTGTTTATCTACGTTAATCTAGACTATGTGTTGAAGGAAAGGATAGATAAAGGAAAATAGATAGATAAATAATAGATAAAGTAATGGAAGTCTAATTCTAACATCTACTTACTCTAAAAAAAATACTACAATCCTTTTTCTTGAAAATATTTATCAAGGCGATGTTTAAATGTTTCTACTGTATTCGCTGCTACTACGGATGCCGGGAGTTTATTCCAATAGTTTACGACTCTGATATTGAAAAAGTTTTTTTTCGCATTTTAGTGTTAAAACGTTGTCCTTTAAGCTTAAAACCGTTATTTCTCGTTCCAGACTAGGGATAGAGCTGGAATAAATTTTCATTAGTAGGAGGAGGAGGAGAAAGAAGAATGGTAGAGGAAAAGGAGGAGGAGGAAGAGTGGTAGGAATGGTAGAGGAAAAGGAAGAGAAGAGGGAGGAGGAAGAGGAATGGTAGGAATGGTAGAGGAAGTCGAAGTGATTTATAAAATTGGGGCAACTTGTCTCGAAAAAGGTACCTCTTCTCAAAATATAATAATAATAAAAACTGATTATAACTAACTGTATATTACTTCATTTTCTTACCTTGTCCTGCCTAATGGGGAATTTGCCGTTCCATTTTCCACAGGCAAACTGGTAGAAGTCGTCGCAGGGGTCAGTGGAAGGGTCCATCAATTGTAACATCAAACTGCCTGCAACACACAACAACAACAACAACATCGTCACAACACTTGGTCATCATCGTGTTACGTAAGTTGCAAAATTAATTGTTTTTTATTTTTATTTATTTATGAGAGAGAGAGAGAGAGAGAGAGAGAGAGAGAGAGAGAGAGAGAGAGAGACTGAATGACTGACTGACTGACTGACTGTGTGTTGGTCAGTGGAGTTTCAAATGGGACTTAAAGATCAATTAAGAGACCCTGTGATGTAGTCAGAAAATTAGAGATAGATGAGTCCTTCAAATATTGCCACGAAACACCACCAACCTATACATATATGGATGGAGCTTGTTTCGTGGCATGGTTAGGAGGAATCAGAAGCCTCCAATTTTCATACACGATCACAGGGCCTTAATGAAGTGACAAGGTGACATTTAAAACACGTTATTAATACATTCATTCGTTACATATTTCTGTATTCTATTTAATTAACTAGTATATTAATTTTCTTGAGATATTTCATAGTCGCCCCTGTAATTGTATGTTTTCTATGAAAGTTTTCCCATTACAGAAAATTTATGTTGATGTGGTAAACTTCTTATGATCATTTTCTTTTTCTTTTTATGATTAAATTTAAACATTAACATCGACGTATAAACAACTTGACTCGTAAAAGAAAAAGTGTAAAGGAAAATGTTATGAAATTGAAAAGATAAAATATTTCTACCTGATAAAACGTACAAATATACTACTAGAGAGAGAGAGAGAGAGAGAGAGAGAGAGAGAGAGAGAGAGAGAGAGAGAGAGAGAGGCGTAAACTTGTAAATACACACACACACACACACACACACACACATGATGAATAGACAGAGGCTAGGGTTATTCTCTGACCTACAAATCCCAAACACAAAATAAATGGGGACAAGAGAAGCCCAGATAATGTTTACACACACACACACACACACACACACACACACACACACACACACACACACACATACACACACACACACACACACACACACACACACACACACACACACACACACACACACACACACACACCACGATAGTCACATTCTTCCACACCATAAACTGTGTCAATGGATTTTTTATATCAAGTCCTTTGTAAGAGGTTGTTGTGTGTGTGTGTGTGTGTGTGTGTGTGTGTGTAAGAGGCTATTGTCTGTGTGTGTGCGTAAGAAACTTTGTATGTGTGTGTGTAAGAGGCTGTTGAGTGCGTATGTGTATATGTGTGTGTGTGTCAGAGGCTATTATTTGTGTGTATGTGTAAGAAGCTATTGTTCGTGTGTGTGTGTGTGTGTGTGTGTATGTGTATGTGTGTATGTATGTGTGTGTGTGTGTTGTTCGTATGTATGTATATGTGTGTGTGTTAAGACATGGATATAGACCACAGAATTATATAAGGATTTTTCTACACATATCTCCATCATTCATCATATTCATTTCTTCCATTCACAAGCTACCTATTTTATACATCTATTATTCTATTTACTCTTCCTGTATTTATGTATTTATCTAGTTATTTACATATTTATTTATTTACGTATTCATTTATTTATTTACATTTATTTATTTACATATTTATTTATTTATTTATTTATATATTTATTTATTTACGTATTTATTTATTTATTTATTTATTTACATATTTATTTACGTATTTACTTATTTATTTGTTTATTCTTTCCCCTCGATTTACTTTTGTTCGTGAAAATAATCTCACAAAAATAGAATTTGTCTAAAGTATATTTATGACCTGGGTTCACACTCACTCACTCAATGGGTTTTATATAGCCAGGTAGAGTCATTTCCAGAGAGAGAGAGAGAGAGAGAGAGAGAGAGAGAGAGAGAGAGAGAGAGAGAGAGAGAGAGAGAGAGAGAGAGAGGAGTGTGTGTGTGAGTGAGGGAGAGGGGAAGAGAAGGAAGGATTGAGAGAGAGAGAGAGAGAGGAGTGTGTGTCTGAGTGAGAGAAAGGAGTGAGTGTGTGATTGAGAGAAAGGAGTGTGTGAGTGAGAGAAAGGAGTGTGTTTGTGTGTGAGTGAGTGAGTGAGGGAGGAAGAGAAGGAAGGCTTGAGAGAGAGAGAGTGAGTGTGTGTGTGAGAGAGAGAGAGAAAGGAGTGAGTGTGTGTGTGTGTGAGAGAAAGGAGTGAATGTGTGTGTGTGTGAGTGAGAGAAAGGAGTGAATGTGTGTGTGTGTGTGTGTGTGTGTGTGTGTGTGAGTGAGTGAGTGAGGGAGGAAGAGAAGGAAGGATTACCATAAATCAGAGTAATGGTAACGTTCCCTCCCAGCCAACCCAACCCAAACCAAGCCATGGAATCCTGTCTTCATTCCTCCCTTCATTCCTCCCTTCATTCCTGTCTTCATTCCTGTTTTCATTCCTCCCTTCATTCCTGTCTTCATTCTTCCCTTCATTCCTTACTTTATTCCATTATTATTTACTTCCATTACTGTCTTCATTCCTCCCTTCCTGTCTTCATTCCTGTCTTCATTCCTATTTTTATTCCATTATTATTTTCTTTCTTTCCTTACTATATTCCTGCTTTCATTCCTGTCTTCATTCCTCCCTTCATTCCTGCCTTCATTCCTTACTTCCTGTCTTTATTTCTTACCTCATTCCTGTCTTCATTCCTTACTTCATTCCTGCCTTCATTCCTGTCTTCATTCCTCCCTTCATTCCTCCCTTCATTCCTGTCTTCATTCCTTACTTCATTCTTATTTTTATTCCATTATTATATATTTTCTTCATTCCTTACTTCCTGCCTTTATTCCTTACTTTATTCCTTACTTCATTCTTTACTTCCTTCCTCCCTTCATTCCTGTCTTCATTCCTTACTTATTTCCTGCCTTCATTCCATATATCATTCCTGCCTTGCTTCTCTCTTTCCTTCCTTCTTTCACTCATAGGATTTTACTATTTCCATCTTTCATTTCTTCGATTCCAACAACACACACACACACACACACACACACACACACACACACACACACACACACACACACACACACACACACACACACACACACACACACACACCATCCTTCATTCCTGCACTTTTTGCTTCCTAGATACCATTCAACACACACACACACCATTATTCCTTCCTTCCTTCCTTCACTCCTTCATTTATTCAACACACACACACCATCCTTCATTCCTTCCTTCATTCCTTCACTTCTTCATTCATTCTATTATTCCTTTCGTATTTCTTTCATCCTAATATGCATACATGTCTGTCTCTTTCAATAATAATAATAATAATAATAATAATAATAATAATAATAATTCTTTTCCTCTATTGTTCCTTCCGTATTTCTCTTTCTGTCTCTTTCAATAATAACAATAATAATAATAATAATAATAATAATAATAATAATAATAATAATAATAATAATCCTCTAAGTAATGAAACAGAAGGAGGAATACCATGATATATTATTCTATTAAATCTGGGTTGACACACTGGTGACATTTATCAGTGGTAGGAAGGAGGAATTAATGGAGGAGACGTGATTAGAATTTCTACCGTGTGTGCGTGTGTGTGTGGAGAGAGAGAGAGATAATGTATGTGTGTGTGGAGAGAGAGAGAGTGAGATAATGTATGTGTGTGTGGAGAGAGAGTGAGATAATGTGTGTGTGTGGAGAGAGAGATAATGTGTGTGTGTGGAGAGAGAGAGAGAGAGAAGAGAGATATATATAATATGTGTGTGTGTGTGATGGTATGTAAGTGTGTGTGTGTGTGTGTGATGGTATGTAAGTAAGGCTTGGTTTTAAAGGTCCAGCCTATTGGGAGTGTGGTGAAAAGAAAAGCACTCACTCTTTCTCTTTTCATCACACACACACACACACACACGAGAGCATACACAGACGCGCACACAAACACACGAGAGCATACACAGACGCGCACACAAACACACACACCGAACAAATTGCTTGGGAGAGAAAATATATTGTTCACAGTCACACACACACACAGAGAGAGAGAGAGAGAGAGAGAGAGAGAGAGAGAGAGAGAGAGAGAGAGAGAGAGAGAGAGAGAGAGATTGCTTTGCTTCTACTGTTTATTTTACCATTATTATTATTATTATTATTATTATTATTATTATTATTATTATTATTATGGTACACTCATTACTTTCCCACAAACGCCATCCATCCTGTACTCACCTCTTTCCTGTAACACCATCCTGTAGTGTTCGTCAAGGCTCAGTTCCAACGTCTTCTGCAACATGGACTCGTTCAATGTCAACCCAGCACTGGAGAGACTCGATATATTCCCCACGTAGGCATTGGACATGTTACCAATAAACGCCGGCCATCCCTCTGCTCCATCCTCCTCTTCAGTAGCTGTGGTGGCCGTGGAGTCCTGAAGGTCCTGTTGGATGGTCGAGAGCTTTGGTGGGTAGTGGCTTGGGTAGTCGCTGTAGGTGTGTGGGGTTGGAGACGGTGGAGATGCCGTAGTAGTTGTTGTTGTTGTTGGATTTGTAGTGCTTGTACTGGTGGTAGTGGTAGCGGTGGTAGGAAGTGCAGGGAAGTCTGTTGGAACGCCAGTGGTGGAGCTGGGGTGGTGGAGTGTGACGTCAATGAGGTTGGTGTGGGACTGGTTGGTCGGTGGAAGGAATTCATCTGTGTTTTCTGTGTGCCTGACTTGGACATCAAAATCTTCAACGTCGTCTATGCTCGTGTCTACCTTCAGCGTGTCAGAAATCTCCTCATATATTGGCTTGGCCGTGGTTTGGAGTTCTGGCTCCTCGCTGGCGTCTGATTCTTTTGGCACCTCCCCACTTTTGTCTCTGGAATCCAAAGCATTTACTGCTTTCCTACTATCAAGAACTTTTGTCCCCTTCTTGATCAGCATGGCTGTGGGGACAAGTTTGGCTGTGTGTGATCTCTGTGAGTCTGCTACATCGTCAGGCCCCGATGTGACCGACCGATGGGAAGTGATGATGGTTGAAGCAAGTTGTTCTTCTGGATTGGCACTGTTTTCTGGTTGTATTCTGGCATGGTCAACAGGTTGTACTATACTGTGGTCTACTGGATGTATTACACTGTGATCTGCTGGGTGTATTGCACTGTGATCCACTGGGTGAACTCCACTATAATCTGCTGGCTGAACTATGCTGTGATCAACAGGTTGTAAAATACCAAGGTCACTGGGTTGCAATGCACTTTGGTCCACAGGATGGTTCACACTATGGTCCATGGGCTGTACCATACTGGGACTCTCTGGCTGCAGGTCACTGGTCTCTCCTGGCTGCATCCTTGAATTCACATGAAAAGGGTCCTCAAGGTTGCCGGAGCCTTGGGCCACTCGGAGCAAGGCAAGAACAGCCTTTTCATCGTCTTTCATCGTCAGAATTTCCTTAGACTCTCCTACGAGGGGAACTAAGGAGGGTTCATCCAGGGGCTCAAGCATCACTGGACCATGTAGTTCCAAAATTTTATCTCCCCTGTTGCTCTCAAAGGTTGGACTGTTCACTTTTTCATCAGTATTTTCAGTTTGTGATGCATCATCTTCACCAGCTTCACTCAGTGATGTACTTGTGTTAAATTGTGGCAGCTCTGATATTTGAATGGTTTCATTACCGTATAAATAAGTTCCTGGTAAAGTCATGGAGATTTGAAGGTCTTCTGATGGTGTTTCATCTTGAGCTAGTGAGGCAAGGGGATGATGTGGTCTTGAGGCACCATCTTGGTTTGTGGAGAAGTCAGTTGTTCCAGTATTGGTCGTGGAACTCTTGGGGTGATGAGGTGGCGATTGTTTGAGAGTTGTAAAGTTGGAAGGAAGTGAAAGTGTTCCATTATTGGTCATGAAGGTTTTTGGGTGATGAGGTGGTGGTTCTTGACTGGTTGTAAAGTTGGTGAGATTAGGTATGGTTCCAGTGTTGAGCTTCGGGTGATGTGGAGGTGTTTCATGTTGACTCGTGGAGAAGTCCAAGTCATGTGGTGCTGTATTGACCTGACTCATGCTGATCTTAGGGCGATGTGGTGCTGATTGATGGTGAGTCGTATTTTCAGTGTAGTTATGGGATGTTGTTTTTGGGTGAATTATTGAGGTGTTGGTGGAATGTAAGGCTTCAGCATGATCTGGAGTATCTCTTAGGTAATGTGATACTGTTTCTGAGTGATTTGTTGAGGTGGTGAGAGTATGAGGTGCTGTTTCAGGTTGAGTTGTAGAAGTCTTAGGATAATGTGAACCCCCAGGGACTGTCATGGTGGTCTTTGGATAATGTGATGAAGAGATGGATGTACTGTGATGCTCTTCCTCCATGACTTCACGGTGATGAGGGAAAGGATGCACAAAGAAGTGGTCATCGAGCTCCGGAGAATTTAATTGATCATCATCTTCTATAGAGATGTCTTCAACCTGGTCTGTCTCAGATGGCACCGACTCTTGAGGATTTAGTCCCTCCCCAATCATGAGTGGATGTAATGCCTCATCTTGTTCTTCTAATGGTATGGTGTGTTTGGGAGTTTCTGTAGCAACGGTGAGTAATGAATCTTCACTGTCTTCTTCCACATGTTGTTGTTCCGGGGTTGAGGCCTCACGTGCCACGGATTCTGCCCGGATGATCTCATGAGTCTGTGGGGTATGTTCACCATCCACGTTCTCTGCTGATAAATGTTTATTCATCCATTTACCTGGTCCAGAATCATTGATAACCTCATCCTTGACTCTCTCAGAGTTGTTGATGTTAGGTTTTTGTGTACTTGTAGGTGAGTTTTGTTCTCCTTCCTCCTGCTGAGTATCTGCCTTTGATGACTTTTCCTGTGGCGAGTCATCCTGCATGACCATGGGATGTCGAGCCTCTGTGCTTTGACTGCTTGGGTCGTCTCCTTGGAAATCCCTAGAGTCTGTGAGTGAAGACAGGGGTTGCAGCCTCACAATCTTCTCCTGCACGGGTGGAGATGAGTCAGCAGAGGAAGGGAGTGTGGACGTGGCCTGGAGTGTTGTGGGAGCTGCTGTCTCTTTAGGGCGCCACAATGCCAAAAGAAGGTGCCAACTGGGCTGAGAGGTCGGGCGGTGGGTGGCACCTGAGGTGTGATTCTCCCTCGTCGTGTCTGAAAATGGAGATGTTGGAATGGGTGAAGGTCATTCAGGGATTTATAGGGAGAATCTCTGGTTGGTGAATTGAAGGGATAATGATTCCTCCAAAGTTTGTCAAGTTATAGACGACCTCTGTTTTACTAATGGAGGTTTGTTTCGTAGCACAGTATGGAGTCATAAACAGTCTTCCACTTTACCATCGATAGAGTCTTCCCATAAGTTAACTTGCTTTTGCAAAATGTATAATAGTACAGATATTTTATATTATATATTATTTAAACCCAGGGGTGGCCCAATATAAGCTCAGGCTGCTAATTAATGTGTTAGATGAGGTAATATGAGTCTGCACAAAATACTGTAAACTTATTATATAGCATATGCAATAAAACTATCGAATTTTTGCAGATATAAAAATATATAAAATCAATTGTATCATTCACATATAATATATATGGACTTGATGTTGATAAAACCTGCTCTGTTTGATAATAATGTGCCTAGACACACAACATTTAACAGAGCATGAGTCGTAGTTATACGGGGGAAAATGAATAGATGAAGGTAGAATGTGGAATGCGACTCTTTCACACTGTTTATCGGGCGTGTGAAATCTCCGTGACCTACTTCCCAGACACCAGGGATTGTGGGGTAATCTGCACCACCAGGTAACCTAGTGTTATCATATTTTCTCTTTTTAAAGGGAGTGTGTCAGTTTTCTATGGCTTTGCATTTACTTCATACATCACGTTTCAGAAATTGTATATATATATAGGCCAATTTCAGACCATTTCACACAACAATACAGGAGATTAATTTCAATTTTTATGGCAAATTTGATGGTTGTAATTGGTGCTGTAACGTGTTAGGTTATTCGAAGCAGCAACAAACCTCTTGTCTTTATATTATGACTGTATGGTTGGTGTTCACGCCACATTAAGGACCCTGTGATCGTGTATGAGACCTGGAGGCTTCTGATTCCTCCTAACCATGCCACGAAACATGCTTCTTCCCTATATGTGTCTGTGTTTCGTGGCAATATTTGAAGGACTCATTTACCTCCAATTTTCTGACTACATCACAGGGCCCCTTAATTAAAGTTTCTTGGAGTGTCTAAAGTTTTTTCATGCATCTTGAGAAATTGTGTATTTTTCTCTCACAAAAAGATATATATAAAAGATGGAAATATAAAGCAGATATATATATATATAACAAAATGATGGTATTATAAGCCAGATATATATAAAAGATGGAAATATTAGGCATATATAATAAGATGGTAATATAAGGCAGATATATTTATAAAAGATGGTATTATAAGGCAGATATATATATAAATAAGATGGTATTATAAGGCAGATATATATAAAAGATGGTATTATAAGGCAGATACATATATAAAAGATGGAAATATAAGGCGCTCATTCCAGAGAGAAGGTCAAGACGCAAGAAAATACATTAATTCAATTTCCGATGCATGGTTTTTCCGGATAGTTAACTCCGGCTTATGAAAGATCAATGGCGGGAAACGGCAAAATATAAACATACGTGTGGGGGCGGGGCTAGCGAGGTGGGCAGCCAATAGGATGACGACTAGTAGGGTGAGGGGGCGGGGCTTGGCGAGTGACGTCATCATCATCTGCGTCGCTATTGGTGGATCTGCAAGGGAGAGGAAGAAAAAGAAAACGACGCATTGTATATACTATAGTCGGGCAAGTCGAAGTTGAAAGTGAGTGAATGCATTTTGACGCCAGGAAAAGTTTTGGGTGAAGTTGGCAAAGAAGAAGAAGAAGAAGAAGAAGAGAGAAAGGTAAAGAAGAAGAAGAAGAAAAGAGAAAGGTAAAGAAGAAGAAGAAGAAGAAGAGAGAAAGGTTTAGAAGAAGAAGAAGAAGAGGAAGAAGAGAGAAAGGTAAAGAAGAAGAAGAAGAAGAAGAAGAGAGAAAGGTAAAGAAGAAGAATAAGAAGAAGAAGAGAGAAAGGTAAAGAAGAAGAAGAAGAAGAAGAAGAGAGCAGCTGGAGATTAGATTAGGTTGTCAGCTGCCTGCATATCCCTCATCAGGTCAGGTCAGGTCATTGGTTTAGACTCTCTTAACTCTCTCTTACATAGTTCTAACCTTTCTCTCTCTCTCTCTCTCTCTCTCTCTCTCTCTCTCTCTCTCTCTCTCTCTCTCTCTCTCTCTCTCTCCCCTACATAGTTTCATTCTTGTTATTGAGGGTTTACATAATAAGATATTTACATAATAAGCATATTGAAAACTATACAGCTAAATCGGAATTTTATAATATACAGGAAAGCAGAATATAAGAGAGAGTGTGTGTTAAAACTATGAGAGAGAGAGAGAGAGAGAGAGAGAGAGAGAATGAGTGAGAGAGAGTTATACAACACACATATAGTTCTCACAGAGTCAGCGATTCAGAGTACAAAAGGGGAAATAGGGGAACGGGTGCTATCTGGCATTCTCTCTCTCTCTCTCTCTCTCTCTCTCTCTCTCTCTCTCTCTCTCTCTCTCTCTCTCTCTGGGAAACAGATACAAATGATTTTTTTTTTTTAGGTGATGTTAATACGTGTGGGAAAATATATATATATATATATATATATATATATATATATATATATATATATATATATATATATATATATATATATATATATATATATATATATATATATATATATATATATATGGTAGTGCAGATGTAGAGAAGGGAATAAAAAAAAGAGAGAGAGAGAGAGAGAGAGAGAGAGAGAGAGAGAGAGAGAGAGAGGAAAAGTGTGTGAAGGATGAAAGAATGGAATAGGAAGTGAGAAAAAAATGCGTGTAATTAAAAAAGTTGGCAAGGAGGGCTCGAACGTGTTTGTGGCTTCATAGTGTCTCTCTAAAGGCGACAGTGGAGCAAGGAAGGGAGGGAGTGAGAGAAGGAAGGAAGGGAGGGAGTGAGAGAAGGAGGGAAGGGAGGGAGTGAGAGAAGGAGGGAAAGGGGGGAGTATGCAGGAGGGAAAGGGGGGAGTATGCAGGAGGGGTGGGAGAGGAGAGGGAAGGAAAGGAGGGAGTGAGAGAAGGAGGGAAAGGGGGGAGTATGCAGGAGGGGTGGGAGAGGAGAGGGAAGGGAGGGAGTGAGAGAAGGAGGGGAGGGAGGGAGTGAGAGAAGGAGGGAAGAAGGGAGGAGAGAAGGAAATAAGGGAGAGAGGAGAAGTGTGAAGGAAGTAGGAACGAAAGAATGAAGGAAGGGAGGGAGGAAGGAGAGGAAAGAAGGAGGAAGCATGAGAGAGGATAAGAAAAAATATTGGAGGAAATATAGAGAAGGAAGGGAGGAAGAGAATGAAGAAAGGGGAAGAAAGAAGGAGGAAGCATGAGAGAGGATAATAGAAAAATATTGGAAAAGAATGAAGGAAAGGAGGGAAGGAGAAGAGAAAAAAAATGAATTACCAAGAACACAAAATACACACATAAACACAGCTGATTTTATTGATAGATAGATGAATAGATAGATAAATTGATAGACAGATAGAAGGAGATATAGATAGATGAATAAATAAAAGGACATATAATTGGATGGATAGATAGATGGATGGATGGATGGGTGGATAAATAGATAGATGGATGGATGAATATAAATAGATAGACAGACTGATGGATTGGTAGATAGATATAATATTTAGAGAGAGAGAGAGAGAGAGAGAGAGAGAGAGGATATTGCGGAATAACGAGGGTGATAAAACACTGGACGAGCGAGGGAAGGAAAGAAGAAGAGGAAGAGGAAGAAGAGGAGAAGATGAAGAAAGGAAGTGGAGGAGGAAGAGGTGGAGGAAGAGGACCATCACCATCAATTTCATCACCAACAACAACAACAACAACACCATCATCACCACCAACAACAACAACACCACCACCACTATCACCACCAATACCAACAACACCAACACCACCAACAACAACAACAGCACCATCAACAACAACAACACCAACAACACCAACAACAACAACACCACCAACACCAAAATTTCACCACACACAAGACATAAAACTTTGCCTCTCATTGTCAACACAGGTAATAAACTGGACCAACTTCTTACATCCCCCCTTCCCCATCCCCCCCTCCTCCCCCTCCCCCATCCCCCATCCTCACCCTTCCCCGATCCCCCTCCCACTTCCTTGTAAACTCTGCTACTTGGGTTGGTTAATGTTATCACCCCTGTATGTGTGTGTGTGTATGTGTGTGTGTATATGTATGTCAAGGCCACTATAGGTAATGGTACTTGCATGTAATTAATTATTTTGTTTGTATGTGATTTTATGTGTAAGAAAAAAATTATAATAACAATAATAATAGTGATAATAACAATAATAATAATAATAATAATAATAATAATAAAAATAATAATAATAATAATAATAATAACAATAATATTTATAATGACACAATAATAATAATAATAATAATAATAATAATGACACAAAAGCAAGAACATATGACGTATAAGTGAAGAAGAGATAAATAATTATATTAGCAATATTCTCAATAAAACCTCATTCTAACTTAGCTGGCAAAAAAAAAAAAAAAAAAAAAAATCTAGAAAAACTCGGGAAACTATAACGAATTAAAAAAATATATATATATAAAAACCCGGGAATCTAAGACGAAGTAAAAAATAAAAATAATATATATACATAGATAATAATAATAATAATAAAAATGAGAAACTATGACGTAAGACTAAGGAAGGAAGGAATGAAGGAAGGAGGCGGACGTGAGAAGCGAAGTAAGCTGAGGAGGAAAGCCGCTAATTGCTAAAGTTTACTTGGCGTTGAGGGAACCAAGCAGGAAAGGCGAGTTTTTGTCTAAATCTGCTGGCTTGGCTTGGCTTGGCTGGCTGCTTGCTTCCTTCCTTCCTTCCTTCCTTTTGCTTGAGCACTCCTTTTTTTTCTCTCTCTTTCATTCATTCTCTCTCTCTTTCTCTGTCTCTATCTCTGTCTATCTGTGTTTGTCTCTCTATCCGTCTCTATCTATCTATCTATCCGTCTCTCTCTCTCTCTCTATCTATCTATCTATTTCTCTCTCTCTCTCTCTCTCTCCAAGGCTGTTCCATTCTCACGTAACTACAAGGAGAGAGAGAGAGAGAGAGAGAGAGAGAGAGAGAGAGAGAGAGTCATAGTCATTTCAATTCTCTCTCTTTTATGTCGAATTCCACCACATCCATCACAGCTACCAGAGTAATTACCAGTGTTATTATTTTTTATTTACCAACAACAACAACAACAACACATACACACAAACCACAAAGGCTGCTAACATTATCACCAACAACAATAACAACAACAACAACATACACATACACACAAACCACAAAGGCTACTAACATTATCAC